>JACEGR010002464.1:0-128637 GCA_014170235.1 Listronotus bonariensis | reverse complement strand
CGGGGGCCAATGCACCCAAAGAGGTGAAATATGCAATACACCCATATAAGAAAATATGAAAAAAACATTTAAGTTCTTCAAAGTGTTTAGTTGATGTTTTATTCTCTTTAACTTTATAAAAATATATTTTTTTTTAATAGAAAGGAGCTGAGCCTTTTTTTTGCTCTTGAAAACTGATAACTCGCTGCGCCTAAAAATATCTCCGTCTATTTTTCCAATACACTGTATTTTTTTCTATAGTATTTTCTAACGAAAATACAGGGTCTCACAAGAGTACCTAATACTTTTCTTTTTTTTATACTATGAACCACCCTTTATATCTTTGTAAACCGTTAGGTGCGCATATTGGGAACATGATATTTAGGACAGCTACCCCAAACATTCAAGCAAAATGCAATAAAAATAAATTACTGGGTAAATATTTGCCAAAAATTGTTTAGCAAATCGACACAAAAAAATAGTAATCTGTAAATAAAATATTTAGTGAATAAATACAAAATTCTACAATTTTAAAAGCTTTAAAGCTATATTCAAAAATCTCCAAAAATAATTTAAGTTTTAAAACTACATAATTTTAGGTTAACCCATGTAAAATGAGTTAGAATTATAAAATATGCATTTTGAAAAATGCAAATGGAACAATGGGTAATCTGCCTATTGTGATAAGGATAAACATAATAACTCAATTACTTTATTTTTAGATTTACTTGTGTAGGAAACCTATTATTATCTCATAAACATTTGTGCTTTATTTTGACCTCTATTTTAGTCTATTTTTACCATCCAATTTTTTAATTTATCCGCCGGCCGGTTTATAATGTTTACTTTGCTTTGTATTTAATTCTATTGTTAAAATCTGCATAAGCTAATAATACATATTTTTTTGCGTATGTTTCTTTTAGAAATGGCACCAATAATTTCTTATTAAGGCACACAATTGAATACAGGGTCACTTTTGCAGGGCCCCGTTAGCCTTTAAAACACAAAATGCACAAAATAGAAATACTATTAATGAATTATTATAAAACTTGTTGTATTTATTGTTGATGCACTGGAATGGTACTTCCATTGGTAATAAAGTTTGAGATTATATTTTAACTTTTATATAAAATAAAATTACCAATAAAAATTTCAGTTTGTTGCACACTGGATGAGCCATACTGCATATTTAAAATCAAAAGCAATGAGTCTTATTTGGTAAACTTTGAATTATCCCTTATCAACAATACAATTCAACATCAGGTTTCATACTATTTTTTATCTTTGAGACAGCCCACGAAGGGTTACGCCCAAGTACCAGAGTACCGTGGGTGTCGAATTATTAGACGTTTAACCCAGTTTTTCCCTGTTCCGTTAACGTTGTCCGGTTAAAAGATTTTCTGTAACCACCATGCGAAGTTAGCATTTATTAGCTATCTTAACCCTTTGATAATATTTTGTCAGTTCGTTTTCACTCAGTCTGAATGAAGTTACGTTAACTTTTGTATTAAAAAAAACTTTAGTGATTTGAGCTCAGTAAGTATGTAAATAATGTCAGTGCCAGAGTAACAAATTATGTGATAATATGTTATTAACTTTTATTGTAAAAACCATTAATAGGTAAATCAGCTATTTAGTTTATTCTAGAACATGTTTACTTATTTAACCTAAAAACATGCAATAATTGACTACTGATTTACTGCTGTTTTAGGAAAAGTAAGTAAATAAGTGTCTAAAATAAATTAAGTTGCTGACATACCTATAACTAGATAACCAATGGAATTTCTTTTTCAACTTTTATTGAGTTTATCAATATGCTCGTTATATTTCAAAAACAGCAATAATCAAGATATACTGTGTTATACTTTGTTGATGTAGATTTAGTAAAGAGTCGAAAAATGTTGTTAAAATATTAAGGGTGTTCCATTTAAAAAAATAAACCTACTTGACAATGAGTGTTCTGTTTTTAAGACATCTTGTATATGAACTAATTATGTCAATAAAATAAGTATATTTAAATAGACATTTTTTAGCTTGAGGTTATATTAGTATGTTGTACAGATGCAAAGATACTTTGTGTATAAATAGAGTTGGGACAACGTATATAAGTCTTTTCAAGGGGCCTTAAAAGATTTCGCTTCCATAGCTCCTGGTACTTTTATCTATTATCTGAGGTAAAAAAATTAAAAATAAATAAAACAAAGTAAAAATCATTTTGTGGAAATTGTTACTACAGTTCAAATTCGAGTTTAACCGTTTATAATAAAATTTCAATAAAATACCAATAAATTTAACTTTTACCGCATGTGATGCAGTGTTTCTACATTTCACAAGTGCCTCATAATTTTTAATAATTTAAATATTAAACAGCAGCAAGTGTATTAAAACCGACGCAATTCCCGGCTGAAAAATTGTAGGAATAACCTAGAAAAATAAAATCGATACCAGACTGGTGGTTCGAGCTTATTTATGCGGGTCGACATAAGTAACTACATTTTCCCTGCTGACCTGCAGCTTTGGCCTTACCGCAAATCACGCTATGTGGTCGGTCAATTTCTTGGCATAAGACTTAACGATGATACGGGCTGATAAAACTACAGGGTGCACGACTATATTTTGACTCATTTTGATCGCAAACTGTAAAGCAAATAAATGTATATTTCTGGGCCAGTGATAAAATGCACTTTATGATAAGAACACTTTTAAAATGGTAAGCAAGTGATATGGCGGCCAGGTGGTGAGTCATGTCAAAAGCTATCTTTAAAAGCTGCGTAAATAAATACAAAAATAAGCATTGATTTAAGGTGTTAGTGGAATGGTGTTAAGCAAGTGTGTGGCGTCAATTAGGTACCACTAGTCTCCAAATTGTTTAATTTTTGGGAGCTTAGGTGGTTAAACCTGCCACTTGCTCACCACCTCACGGCCACTGCTTGCCACTTCAGTGGGCGCCTAGCCTTAGAGGGATTTCTTTTAACGAGTCTACCACGAATATTCATACCGCCATATATGGAAGCGGCGCTTTAACCCAGCCTGTCAATGTCAAATATTTCGTGTGTTGGACTGGGCACTCGCGTCACTTTTTTGTCGGAAAAGTTTACCACAATGTTTTATGTGGAATTTTTAAACATTTTGCCAAAAATGGTAAGAATTACTGTCATGAAACCATAAAAATCAAACACATGTTTCGGGTATCGGACTAGACGTCTTACGTAACTGTAACCCCTACGATTTTTGGCACAATGTTTAAAAATTGCATGTAAAACATTGTGTTACACTTGTTCGACAAAAAAAGTGACGCGTTCACCCAGTCCGACACCTCAAACATTTTACATTAACAGGCTGGGTTAAAGCGTCGCTTCCATATATGGCGGTAAAAGTATTCGTGGTAGACTCGGTAAAAAACCCACAGAAACTAAAGTTATTAAGAAAAATGAATATACTAAGTTCTAAAAAATTAACGGCACGGCACTTATAAGCATTATTTGACAATGAAAATTTGCTAGATACAAGGTTATAGAAGTAACACTACAGAAAGTTTTAAAAAAGTAGCTTTACTGCAACTTCTATTTTCTGAATGACGTATAGCTTTATTGCCGATTTTTTTCTGTACTTACAACAAACAAAAATCTTTTTGACTTTTTCTGGGTTGTACATTTTAAGATGATAGATTTTTTATACAGGGTTGATAAACTACTTTATTTAAATACAAACCCGTGAATTTTTAAATTAATTTATTTAACTATAATTTTAAAACAGACCCGGTCATTTTTAAAATAATGAAAAAATTATACCTTTTTATTAATTTATTTTAAATCCAATTCTTTTTAAAAATGAATTAATATTAATTAGGGAGTGTAAGACTCATAGGTAGTGCGATAGATAAACGAATAAGGATTTTCAAAATTATAAGCATTTTACAGAAAATATAAAAATAAATGGAGCAAAAATAGATTTATTAGATAAATTATTGTAATGATTATTAATAAGTTTTCATTGGGCAACTCTGTACCGCCCTATACTTACATTAAAAGCAATGTAGTTTTGATATTTAATTCCTATTTTAAGATAATTAGTAGGGTCATTGCTCTAGCTTTAACTTATTTTCAGAACATAATAAATAGCCACTGTAAAATCACATTTAAGAGATTTAAAAATATTTAGGGTGATTTACAACTTATCCCACAGAGTTTAAAGGCTGATTCGACACTAAAAAATATGAAAAAACTTCCTATATAAATTTGTCCTAAAACATCCTAGTTTGTGAACGACAGGGTGTTAAAAATATTGTTTTAGCTTTTATACCAATTGAAGCATTTTTAATACATTTACAGGATGCCTTCTATGGACCAAAACACATTTTTTGGCATACAAGAAAAAAATTAACTATCACCAGTGTCGTCCATAAAGATTTTAAGGTAAATATTTTTTTATAAAAAATGGTACGCCACTGCATTTTTCTAAAATTAAAATAATATTTAAAATGCCCATTAAGTTTGGAACAAATTTAATCTCTTAACTTTTTTTTTATTTGAGCACGGTTTTCGCGTAAATAAATAAAAACTATTTTTACAGTAAAAAATACCCTTAGATATTTAGTCTTCAATATGATATGGGATTTAACCATGCCGAGAAATAGTTTTATTTATTTACGCATGCAAATAAAAAAACTCAAAAAATTAAATTTGTTCCAAACTTAATGGGAATTTTAAAAATAATTTTATTTTAGAAATATTTAGTTGCCCACCATTTTTTTATTAAAAAATATTTACCTCAAGCCGTTCCTGGGCGACATTGGTAATAATTAATTTTTTTCTTGTATGTCACAAAATGTGTTTCGGTGCATAGAAGATGTTTCCCAAAATTTTACAAAATTATTTCAATTGGTATAGAAGTAATAAAAAAATATATTTTTAAACACCCCGTAGTTCGAAAACTAAGACGTTTAAGAAAAATTTATATGAATTTTTTCATATTTTTTAGTGTAGAATTAGCCCTAAAGTTTGTCGGATAAGTTGTGATAACCACCATGGTATTCGTTTACCCCAAACTAGGTGAAAAGTTTCTTTTTAATAACCTATAAAATAAATGTTTTATTCCTTTTTGAGGGGTTATGTCATATTTATATAATGTCTATAAATTGCTGTAAATTTTAGATACACTAAAATACTTTACTTATCCACAAAAGTACTTCTGTTCTTTAGTAGATTTGTAATTGTATGCTCTTTTACTTTAAAATAAATAAATAAAATATAAATATTATTAAAAAAAATATATGCCTTATTCGCAACCTTGGTGTCGGGTCCCGCGTTATTTAAATGATATTTAAAACCATAAATAGAAAAAAAGCATAAATAACGAGTTATATGACGCCTAAAACAACTGACATTTAAACCGTAACTCATTTTTGTAAGCACCTAATTTAAATGTTTATCTATATTTTTTTATCTTTTATAAAAGGTTTTTGACTTACTTAATTTAAAAGAATAAATAAATAGCAAAAGCTTTACCAAATTCGATTAATTTAACAACCGTTTCTAAAGGGTTTTCCATTTTTTATCGCTCGATGTTTGACAACGGCGCATGACCAAGGCAACAATGATACAGTCGTTAAATTTGGACGGAGTACTCAGTCAGTAGTGACATTTTACTATGGAACGCTACAAGATTGAACAACGCATAGTTATTGGAGCAATAAGACTGGCAAGATAAGAAAGCAAAAGCATTAGTAGAAAGATACAACATAAATTAACAATACAAAGCAAGGCACTGAGCATAAAATAAAAAACAAGAAACAAGCCTTAATTATTACAAAAATATGCAATTACACCAGAGTCAAAATTTCTTAAGCAGGAAATCTTGATTTTTTTATTTTAATGTATAGTCTATCAATATATTTTGGTAGCTTTATAGGTTAAAATTATTACCCAGGGAAGGTTTTTAAAAATTTATTAGTGATTAAACATTTCGAGTATCTACAATTTTTGGATTACTGGATTTCGTTAAAAATTGGTTTGTATGCTAAGGAATGGTAAAGAAACACAAAAAAAAACTAATTTACGTTGAAAAAAATATTGCTAATAAATAATTAGTTTTATAATAAACAAATAATAACTACAGCTTAGTACCCGGTGTTGCAAAAGAATTTTGTTAATATAAAAATATTCGTTAATCTATTAACTAAATAATGGCACAAGAAACTTATTGTGCTTCATTACCAGAAAAAAATTAAACGCTTTAATGCGCTGGGCTTCTATGTTATTTAGCCTGGAAGACCGCAGAAGGTGGAAGTATTTTCGGAAACTCGGCGTAAGACACAGCGCTCAAAATAGCGCTTCTGCCTTGGCCGTTGTTTAGTACATTTATACGCTAAATCGGCTAAATTAAACCGATCTGGCGCATTAAAGCGTTTATATCTTTTTTCTGGTAAGAGAGCACCAAATTTGTCTCTTGCCATTAATTAGTTAATAGATTAACTAATACTTTTATACAGTGCTTGTCTAAAGTCAGGACTCCCTCCTAACTATTGAATTATTTGATAGTTTTTACAAAAATTTAAGGACTATGGTAAAACAACATAAACCAAATTGTAGACAAGAAATGACCGATATAAATGTCAATCTAACAGATGGGCGCCATTTTCAAAAGAAATATTAAATGGAAAGGAGGGTCTTGTGGCACATCATTTTAAAGCTCCTGACAAGCTCTTTATAACCCCAAAATATAAAGTGAATACCTTTACCTCCCAAAAATGGCGGTACTTTAAAAATTACCCGAATACCTGATTTAGAAGGTCATATCTTTAAAACTAATAAAGGTAGAAATACCTTACGTGGTATTTTCCTAAAGGTCTTTTAGATATCTGTTTAATGGCGCGTTATTAAAAAAATACTTTTTGTCCTACCCTGTATAGTATTACCAATCTTACTATTAAATAAATCTTTAAAAGAGCTTTAAGAAAATACCACAATAAGTGTATCTAACTTTATTAGATTCGAAAATATGATCATCTAAATGAGGCATTCAGGTAATTTTCAAAGTACCGTTATTTTGTAGTAGGTAAAGGTATTGTATATTTTGGAGTTGTAAAGTACTCGTCAGAAGCTTTAAAATTATGTGCCACAAGACCCCTTTCCATTTACGTTTTTTTAAATGGCGCCCAGCTGTCAGTTTGACATTTATATCTGTCATTGCCTATCTAAAATTTGGTTTATGTTAAACTTAAGTTTTTGGTCTATTTCGCCAGTCGTGTAGATGGTTGGCCTCCTCAGAAGGTTTCTAGTAGACTACTTTCGTACTACACACATACACACAGTAGTACGCAAGTAGTCTACTAGAAACCTTCTGAGGATGCCAACCACTCGCGCTGGCGAAACGTCAAGGATAAGTTTAGCAAAAGATGGCCGCGAAAGCCTTCAACAACATTGGTTTATGTTGTCTTACGTCCTTACTATTCCTTAGCATAAAAACTAAAAACCAATTTTCATCGAAAACCAGAAATCAATCGCTGATAAATTGTGATTTTTAAAAAAGTATTTTTTATCGCTCAACAATTTTTGTTAAATTTAAGTTTTCAAAAACCGTTCCGGGGTATATACAGGGTGTCCGAGAAAATGTGGAAATCTGTCGCACACGTATGGAACAGATAAAAATAACACGACAAGTTCCTATAAAATTTTTCCGTTTAAGCCCCCTGCGGAGATATGATCCCCTAAAGGGGCAGCTAGAAATCTATTTTTCGTGAATAACTTTTAAAGCGCTCTGTATAATTTGATAATATTTTAGTACGATGCATACTAGTAAAGACCTCTTAAAATAGTGCTCCTTGAAACTTATGTCGCTTCTTTAGTTTGCCAGGGACGGACTAGTTTTCGCACATTATTGATAATATTTTTTACGCCCTGTATGATGAAGACACAAAAATATGTTTTTGGGTAGTTTAAACCTTTTGCTAAAAAAGGTACTCTTGTTTGACATCGATAAAATGAGCTGTTTTCGAGTAAAAAGTTATTGCAACAAACATTTGCAACAAATTCCTGACCTGCTACGAGAGGACTTCAATACTGAATCAAAAATTACAAATTACATCGAAAATAAAATATTGTATTATTAAACAAAAATAAACTCTTATTGTTAAAATAATTTTTTACTCGAAAACGGCTCATTTTATCGATGTCAAACAAGAGTACCTTTTTTTAGCAAAAGGTTTAAACTACCCAAAAACATATTTTTTGTGTCTTCACCATACAGGGCGTAAAAAATATTATCAATAATGTGCGAAAACTAGTCCGTCCCTGGCAAACTAAAGAAGCGACATAAGTTTCAAGGGCACTATTTTATGAGGTCTTTACTAGTATGCATCGTAATAAAATATTATCAAATTATACAGAGCGCTTTAAAAGTTATTCACGAAAAATCGATTTTCTGGCTGCCCCCTTTAGGGGATCATATCTCTGCAGGGGGGACTTAAAGGGAAAAATTTTATAGGAACTTGTCGTGTTATTTTCATCTGTTCCATACGTGTGCGAGAGATTTCCCACATTTTTCCGGACACCCTGTATACCTTTAACATATGGAGTACCAAAATATATTAATAGATATATTTAAATCGAATAGTCGATCTTTAGTGGCCCGCTAAAGAAATTTGAACTCCCAGTCCTACAGCTCTATTTAGCTTTAGTACATATATCCTACAGCTGTATTTAGCTTTAGTACATTTTTGCTAAAATTATTGTTTATAGCAAAGAAAAAGTAAAAAAAGGGGTTACATTTTATACATACAAAATAAAACTTACCTTGGCATTATCACAATAGGTCCTCTTTCCGCACCCACCTTAACCAAACTCTCATCTTTGTCGGTACCAATGAATCCAAGGGCTTTCTTCACTCCATGGAGTAGTCCAGTGGAGGTGATAGGGCTCCCTGACACCGTTGTAGGACGATATACATTTTCCCCTACCGATTGAGGTCCCAGGGAGATGTAAGAACCACCTCCACTGGACGACATGCTTTCGGCCTGAATGCAGCGTTTCTATTTTCGCCTGTGATTATGGTCGAGAGACACATAGTGGGTATCATTCAAAAATGCAATGCAATTGGGACTTTTAAATAATAATAATAAGCAGTTTTTATGCACAAAGCTAGGGTTTTAGCAAAGTTATTAAGATTTTTATGTTGGTATTAAATTCGGTTAAAAAGATAAATATGGTATAATTCTAAGTAAGTATGATATTACTGCCCATGCAATTAACCAGTAAGCCTCTTATTTTTAAATATAATATTATTTTTAAATTTCTAACATTGAAAGTGTTTCCTAAGGCCGGTAGAAAAATTAAGGAGCTGATTTATGAGCTTATGACACTTCTCAAGGGATGCAATATTTTAGATGATATAAATGTGACGTATGACGTTTTAATAGCAATTAATTATAAAGTTTTTTACCCTTATTTAAAAAAAAAAAATAACTATAACCTTAACCTCAGGACCAGGGCCGATCTTAGACCAACGGCCGCCTACGTGCAAATTAAAATTATATCCGCCCTGATGACCAGTGCCCAAAAAAAAGGCACAACTTTTACTTGTAACTTCCAATATACCTGTAACATTTTTATTTTTTATAATTCCAAAAGAAGGGATTGTTTCATGGAGATCTTTATATTTAGGTACCTACTTAATAATTTTGTTTTTTAATTTTAATATTTTGTTAATTATATATATTTTTGTTACCAAAAATGTAATTTTGTTTAAATAGTGTCAACTTAAAACAATTCTAATTAACAAAATAATAAACTTACTGAAAACATTGTTTACATAACTTTATAAGGTATGTAAATAAGAAGAGCTTTTTAAAGCGAAAAATGTATAGATCAATTGTTTAAACCGTTATGCTGCCTTTTATGACAACGGAAACCCATAAAAAAACAAATAATTAACAAATAATTAGCTTTTAAAAAATGTTAATACAACTTTTATTATCGAGGAATCATATTCTTTGAAATACCTAGATGACTCTGATTTTTTTTTTCAAATTTTTTAATTAATGTTTAATTGTTAAAATTATTTAGACCTATGGTCACTAAAGTGGCGGATCATGCATGCTGAAAACGACCTGCAGTGTCAATTTTCAACGTTAAATAAAAATTGACGCATTCCCCAAAAAGGGGCCTATTGCTCGATGGGCCCTTTTTTTCTGGAGATTATTTAAAATGGACCGCCATGTTTTAAACAGTAAATCCTGAAATTTTTGTAGCGATTTGGAAACGCTGTGCCTTGTTGTTGACGTTTCTCTGACATCCCTTCAATGTAAACTGATATGTTTACAAAATTTCATTTGGCTTTTTCTTGAAACCAACATTTTGTCTATGGGTCTTTATTCAGAATTCAGAAACTTTGAAATATCAGGCATCACTTGTGCTTTGTGAGATTTAGGCAAAAAGCTGAACGGCAATTTTTTCCGTGTTTTTTGTTAATAACTATTAAAAAATGTTTTGCAGAAAAAATCACAAATACTTTTCTTTCTATGCTCTATTTGCTATAAATTGAGAAAAACGCCTGATTAAAAAATGTATTTTATTGGTTTAAAATTACAGTAACCGAAGTTACTCCTTAGGTATTCATTATCAATTTATAGTGGTCAAAGTATAGATGTTATTCCGGATCGTTAAGGCCATTAACCATATTTTTAGATAACTTGTAACTATTTTTCGCAGGAAATTACCCTTACTAAACCCCCGACTGGACTATTAGTGTTTCATGGGCTCAAAAAATAGAAGATTAACTCTCTAATATTAAACAGGTTTAAAAAACCTTACTTGTTATTGTAAACACCTTGTATGGAACTTTTTAAATAGCCTTGTATCTGTAAGTCACTATTTTTTAAAAATGATGACCGTAATGAACTAAATTCATACTTTAATACGAAATTGATTAAATAATTTAATGAAAATTAATCGATATTCGCGTTGCTGAAAAACACTGTTATTGAAGTTTATTAAGTTTATAACAGCGATCCGGCTTATTATAATTGGTAAATGTTTTTATTTTTATTTGGTTTTAACCGGATACTTACTAGTTTAGTTTAGAATTACTTAAAAAATGTACATACTAGAAATATTTATTTTTTAAGAAAAATATTTTATAATATTTTTATTGTTAATAAAGTAAGTGAGATAAGAACCTAATATTTATTATTTTAATTTAAAAATAAACTGGTAATTTCTGTCAGTCCAGTAAAAAATATCAATTTTTAGGGTTATTACGAGTGTTTTGTTAAATTTTCGGTTTTTAGACTGCTTTTGGACTTGCTGAATCGAAATTTTACGAATTTTTGCTCAGGCTTGTGGTTAACCGCTTAAATGTTTTTGTTTTCGTAACGTGCTTAATTTTCTGAGACAATAAATCTTGATTGCAAAAACTTTGTTTTTCGAGCCAAGGACTAGCAATAGTTTTTTTTATTTACTCTGTGTGCAACATTGTTGCTTTTTAATTAGTTAAATGATATACTTGTTTGTTTTTAATTAAACTTTTTTAGGTTTTTTTTATTTCTACACTAAAAAACCTACACCTTTTTAAATAAGATAATCAAATAATTTAATTATATACAGTGTGATTCTTAACCCGTACGCATATACTTAAAAAATAATTGCAAAAGACAAACAATTACCAATGATAAAAAAGTTAGTTTAATAGGTCTACCTAAGGATATAATTATTTATACTTTTAATAAATAAAGGACAAGAATGTTAAGCACAAATAATAAGTAATAATGAAAAAATCGTAAACTATATTTTGATACAGAAATCAGCTAAATTTTGTATTCTTTGCAAAAATATTATCAATAAAAAGTTAGGATATGGAGTTTGATATGCTTGTTAGTAACCGATCATATGTGAGGTTATTTTTACACAAATAGGAATAAAATCGTAGCTTATTATCATTATACTTAATTAGTACTGACACAAAAATTAGGTAACTACCCACCTTATTTTTCAATTAGTTATTATTTGTCTTCAGAATTCACGTTCTTTTTCTTTTGTTTAAAATAATTGATTATCTTTCAAACTAAAATGTAATGTTTTTTTATTAGTCATTGTTTATCCTTAGCAAATTATTATCCAAATTTATGCGTATAGGGCAGGTATAGATTTAAATATGTTTAAATTACATTTATATCTAAGAGAGCTGTAAGCTCTTAGAAAACTTTTTTTTTTAATTTAAATTATTTAAATGGCTTGAGTCATTTAATTTTTAAGTAATTTATCCAATGCTGACTTAAGAGTTAAAATTTAGGTATTTTTGAAATGACTTGTGACTTAAGTGTTTTTGTGCGAGTTAGAGAAAAACTTAAGTCATTAAAAAAAAACTAAAATAGAAGTAATGAATTAGGTCATCTAGAAATGATATAAGTAAAAAAAAATAAGTTTTCATTTATATAAGACTTCAGTAAGAACATTATTTAGAGTAAAATTTAAATCAGTAAAAAAAAGGCTTAAATTAGAAATGATAAATTAAGTCATTATAATTTAAGTAAAATAAAAAGATTTATTATAATCTGTACCTAAAATAGTTTAAATAAATTTTGACAAAAATTTGTTCCTTGACCGTTTCCAAAGCCAATTAACCGCTCATTGTAAAAAAAATATATTTGCTGTATTTTTATATTATTTTCATAACCTTTATCAAAAGGAACCTAAATTAGCCAACAAATTAGTTAAAAAGTAATTTATAAAAAAGTAACCCTAATTGTAGGCAAAATGGTGCCTCTTAACAGTAAAAATAGCTAAAACCTGAACATGTATAACTAATTTTACTGTAAAAACACAGATATAAAGCCCCAAATTACTCTTAATAATGAATTTTATTAACATGAAAAAAAAAGTAATAGTTGATTGACGTTGGTAGTTTTGCTCAATTTAAAGAAAAATCCGCCGCCTGGCTGTTTTTTTATATCTACGTATATGAAAACCGCCGATAATTATAATTAATTTGTCATTATCGGTGGTTCTTACTTATTTTATCGATAAAAACCACCGTCCTGCGGTTTTCCTTATAAAAACTATTGAAAACCGCCGTAAGTAACCCAACTTTAATTATTTTATTTGTTTTGTTGTTTATTATTATTTTTATTATTGGTCAACAAACAAAAATAAAACTGGAAGACACGTTTGACACCTACGAAGATTGTGTCTAAGCTTTATAAGGTAAATAATATATATGTACATTGTCATCTTTTAGGAAAAAAAAGCCAAAAGAATTTTAGCGGCAAGAAAAAACTAATTGTTTCATAGAACTAAAACTATAGTATTACCAACGATCTATTTAAATAAAATAGATCGTTGGTATTACCAATTAGAGTATGCATGTATTGAGGGTGAAACAAACTTTAAAATTCTCAGAAAAAGGACAAAAAGTTACAAGATAAATATTTGTAAACACGGCCTATTTTTTAAGCATATTATCAAGGTTTAAAAACTGTATTCTTAAGTTCTCCCCTATGGCTCAAGGGTTACGAGCGTTGACCCGTAAGCGGCAGATCCCCCGAGTTCGATTCTGGATAAAAAAATTAGTTTTTTTCTTGATAATTTCTCAAACATTTTTTCTAATTTTTATTTTTAATTGTTCGGACGGATTTGTTCTTATAATTGAGCAAAACCGCCGGCGGTCGTTTAGCCAGTGCTTTTAATTTTTGTTATCGCGACCTAAAAAGTCTTTATGAATCAAATTAAATTAACAGACCTAAGTCATAAAATATTAACCTAAGTCTTGTAATATTGACTTAAATAATAATTATAATATTGACTTAAGTCATATAATATTGACTTAACTCATATATTATTGACTTAAGTCATTACGAAAATGCCTTGACTTGAAAAAAATATTTTAAGTCAAGACTTGTTACAGATTTAATATCTAAACCGTTGCTTAAACTAATTGGCACTAGGCCTTCCACGTTCACCCCTATCCTCGAAAAATAAGCGACCAACCTACAACAGGTCGAAATGGTTTGTGCAAAAATTAGTTTGTTAAAAAATTCAGGTATTAGTATTATTTTAATTTTTATTTAATAACACTCAAGTTTTAAATTTCAAATTAATTTCAATTGAACTTCCTTATTAAAATTTTATATAAAAACAGTCCCAGATTCCACTATTTTATTACATGTGTCCTCAAATGTAATTATTCGGATTTTATAAAAAAACACTAATGACATAATTATTTAGCTTACCCATATTAATTTAATAAAAGTAATCAACTAATTTATACGAATAATAGCTCCCATTTTTTTAACGCCTTCGCCATTTTTTTCTTATTGCTAGCTAGTTTTGCTAATAAAATGGCGAAGGAGAACAGAACGAAACCCAAGTAATAATTTTAAGCAAGAAATAAATTACTTAGGGTTTAAAAATGTTTTTTTTGACGAGTAACTTTTTTGGTGATGATCATAAATAATAAATAAAATCAAAATAAATTTGGCACCCTTTTAAAAAATAAAAATAGAAGAAAGAAAAAAAGTTACCTAATTTTTAAAGTATAAAAATGTGTTGCATATTACATTAAAGGTTTTTTTTTAAATGTATCGTATTTTTACAGCACATAGGTATAAGGTAGTAAGGTAAGGTAATAAGTTTTTTTTATTTAAAAATAAAAATAAAAATCTCAATAACTTTTTAAAAATAGGTATTTAAAAAACAAAAACTTGTTCTTAAATAAACATGCTTAAATACGCACATAAGCTAAAAACTGCTAAACAATGCAAATTACAATAACAAATGACAATCACGTGCAATAAACAAACAGTAGGTTTTAGTATTGTCATTTAAAAATTAGAAAAACTGATGACATAATTATAGAAACTGGGACACTTTGTATAAATCTCACCACACAAGGAAGTCTTTATTATATTTTAAACAAAAGTATTAGGTTTTTCGTGTGACTAAGCAAAAATTCTGACAGTTGGTAAAAAGAAGGACGTGGTTTTTTTATGGTCTTAATTTTTTTAGTGTCTTACGTTATACTAAGATATTGATTTTTTCCGGTCTTTAAATGACAACACCCAAACTTTTAACTTAAATTCTTTACTAATACCATTATGTATTTTTTCCTGTGTTTTAACTTACCTTAACAATCCAATAAAATTATTTTTCCACTGTTCCAAAATTTTAAAATCCCGCACTTTTATTTCCACTAAAACTAATATATACTGAAATACCACCACTCACAAACTCTAATGACGTTTTCTGCACTAAAGTGTTGTCAGTCAGAACGCAAAACCCCTTTATTCGATTGGTGCAAGGCTGTCACGTGGATAGCTTTTAATAAAGCCCTAATGAAGACCATTGGCGCAACCCGTCATTATTTTTTAAACTGGACAAAAAAACGATATTATTGCGATTTTTGGTGTGAATTTAACTAATGTCACTATATTTTTATTTTTCTTTTAATACAAGCCGCTATATGTCACAATATTATAAGGTAGTTGACTCAAGATACCCAACCAGAAGGTTGCACGCCTGTGGTATTATTTTGCGACGTTGTCAGATTTTTCCCTAGATTTTAAAATAATCCTACAACTGTCCTCTATTATTTTAGGCTTTGCAGTTTGTTTGTTAAGCTCAGATGTTTACATAACTTTTTTAAATGGTCGCCTGTCTATCATAAATGTATAAACAATTGTTTACTTCCGTTTTAAATATTATAAAAATTGTTGAAAATAAAACAAAAATGTATAATCAATTTGTTTACATTTTTAATTAGGTAAACTATCTTGCAACCAACTTCCTTAATTTGCGTTGGATTTAATTATTAAGTTCATAAATGTTTAAAATAGTTATTTAAAGAAATGCTAAATACTAAGAATAAATATTTATTTTAAACTCGCAGCTCTTAGCAAAGGTATTTAATATTTAGAAAGACATGTATAATAAAATTAATTTATTGACAAAAACTGGGTATTTTAAAATACATTAATTGATTGGCTATTAATATTAATAATTTTAAAGTTTAAATAGATAATTTAATACTATCTATTATTCTGTACGATGCCTAAATACTGTACATCTGTACAAAACTTAAAAGAGTGATTCCTTTTTTTAATGAAAAAAGTTCTCATGAATATATGTCCGGATTAGCCTTGTTTTAAAAATAAAATGCTTTAAAGTTTAAAAAAAAATGTTTTTTACGTGATAACGTCCTATAATTCAATGGACCGGCTGCAAGCACCAAAAAACATGACTCAGCGGCGTTACCTTACGCCTTCCATTTAAGGCTTGTAGTGCAAGCGAGAGCGCAAAACAAGCGACAAAGAGGCACAATCTCCGCGTCGTTCGACATCTGTTTCTCTCCTACTATGTTTATAGCAACGATAATTGCGGCAATAAAGGTAATGTTTCCTTCGATATTAAATATATCTTCAGTGATATATTGTCGAATATTCGTGCTTTTATCATTAAAATAAATAGCATCGTTCCGCTACTTTCTTATGACGTTGTCAGATTCAACTATTGTCAGTAAACCGACTTTGCAGACAACCGATTTTTTCTAAGTTTCTTAAATGTCGTTAAATCGATTTGGTTTAAATTTAGTACAGTTATGCAGTATGTCGACGGATGGACTGTACAGGGTGGGAAAAATTGGGCGTTTTTATGGGTTATCTCAGTTATTACTGGAGTTATTAAAAAACCGATGTTGACGTTATGGGCTCGATTTTAGAGAAACTAAAAATGGCGTAGTATGAATTTTAATAAAATTATTTATCTAAGAGATACGAGGAAAAATTTAAAAAATGACGTTTTTAATTTTAACCCTATATATATTTTAATACAAGACATACCAAAACAAAAAAAAACATAAAAAAATTGTAGAACTTTTTACGTAGAATCCACAGAAAATATTAGATTTTTTTATACAGGGTTGCATTAAAAAGTTACGATGCCAACCTAATGTTTTTAATAGACACCCTGTATATTTTTATAATAATTATTAGCCCATGTCACTACGATAATAAATATATTTAACATCGTATCATTTTATCTCTCTGTAGTTTATTAAATATTTGAATTTTAATAATTGTTTTTAAGCGTTCCCCGTACAAACACCTCCTTTTACAATATTATTATAAAATAATAATTAAATGTAATAATTAGGATATTTTTAGGATTTATCCTAACCTTAATTTACTTTTAAAAGTCTAAACACAATAATTAAAAAATATGGAACTGCTTTTGCTTATTAAAAAACGAAATTCACGTAAAAATTGTGTGGTTTTGTACAGGGCCAGGGGTTCCAAAAACTACAAATATGTGAAAATGGACCAAGACATAACTGATTTTATTTTAAATAATTCAGAAAACTGTCAAATTAAAAAGATTTTTAGAACTGAATAAGTATCCAATATCTAAAATTTCATATAAAATACATATATTTGTTTAATGTCATTTCCTTTTTATTTTTAACATTTTTTTAACGAAATTTACCTGGTTTCACATTTTTGCATTTAGCTATATCAAGTATTGAAACTATAGATAGAATAACGTAACATATGTATAAAACAATATTTAAAAAAATATGATACCATAATATAATATATTTTTAAATTTTACCCAGATGAAATTTTAGATATTGGTAACTTATTCAATCCTAAAAACCTTTTTAATTTGACATTTTGCCGAATTATTAAAAATTAAAGCAGTTTTGTCTTGGTTATTTTCACATTTTTGTGGTTTTTGGGGACCCTGTACAAAACAAAACAAATTTGTCTACGTAAATCTTGTTTTTAAGGAAGCAAAAGCAGTTGCTTTTGCACGACTATCTTAAACTATAAAATTGTTAATATATTTGACCTATTGTAAATCCATTCGTGGACATAATGTATAATAAGAGTAAAATTATAGTCAACATTATCAAAAAAAAAAAAAAAAAAAACCAGTACGCCACGGACTTCTTTTGAAATGTTAATATAAGGAGGTGATCTGCAAACCGCAGTTTTTGACAAAATTAACAAAACCGGGTTATGTATGGAATACCTATTATATTTAAAATAGTATTCATGTCCAAATTGGAGATTTTCTTAAGTAACTGTATTCATTCTATCTAAACTTCTTGAAAATGTTTGACATTTTATTCAATTGCGCAACATAAAGCTGTTTTTCTTAAAATAATCTCTTATGCAAAAACTGCGGTTTGCAGATCACCTCCTCTTATATTTTTACAAAAATACAACTCTTAAATTCCTTGCGTTGTGTTCTCCTTGCATCTAAAAGTGTTTTTGGAAAAATATCGTAAATTCACTTTAACTTACTCAAAAAGTATTTTTCAACGACTGCTATAAAAAGTGGCTAAAAACTCACGTTAAACAGGATCTGAAAATGGCTAATTTCACATGATGTATGATGTCAACCTCGTTAGTGTCAACCAGTCAAAAATATTTTATTTTCTGTCATTTAGTTTTGACATAAGCGTGTAAAATCATTTCTCACGGCGTATAAAAATTTTTCGCACTGTCCTGTTAAAAGTTAAATGAATAAAAATAATAAATATCACGTTTTAATCCTCATTCTTCTGCTGTCGACGAAAAAGTATCGTGTGCAACATGTTTGAAACTGACTCTTTGCACACTCGTATGACTTGTAGCACTCGCTTACGGCTCGTGCACAAACGTCATACTTGTGTACGTGCACAATATACTAAAATAGACAAAATAATATCTTAAAATAAAATATAAACAATTTCAACTATAAAATTAATTAACAAAATAACCACCTTCTTATAATGTACACGACTGTTCCTTAAAATTGTACTTTTATGTTTTAGTTTTTATTTTTGTTTGCCTATGGGTACATTTTATGATGACATAAAGTGGATGTATTTTTTTCCGAAACGAACAGGTATGAAAAAATATATTAGACCGGAAAGATTAATTTGTAGTTGGTAGTTTTTTTATAAACATGGGGTTAAAACTCTACCATTAGAGAGATATCGCGGAAAAATTTAACAAAAAAATATCTTTATGTTGTTGCTTAGAAACAAAATGAGCATTTAATTTAAATTACCTAGTTGTGTCAAATAAAGACATATTTCAATGCCTTGGGTGAGAAAAAATAGAGTTTTTATAAAATAAATTTATGTGTTTGCATCGTTATGATTTACATTTTATTTTCTTATTTAAAATAAGAAAATTCAACGAAAAAATTACAAAATTTAAAAAGGTTTTTAAATAACATACTTGGTTTTCCTATTAATAATGGCTAATAAGCCCATAAAACACTCTGGAACCCACTATTTGAAATAAAGTCTTATTACTTTTTGCAAAGAAAGTTTATTAAGTTAAAAATTTCAATAATATTTACTTAGATATTTGTTGCTGTTGTTTTATAGTTTGATAAAAATAAGTAAAATAATTAATAGTTTAAAAAAACTAAAAACACGCTTTTATATGCAACTGAACTAAAAATTAAAAAATAATTTTTCATTAAAAAATATTTTCACTTCATAGTAAAAGCGTAGGGTGCTTAATATATTAAATGTTATAATTATTATATTTGCTTAACATCTATGATGGAAAAGTTATGAAAAATAGTAAAATGCACCCCACGCTTTTTACTATGAAGTGAAAATATTTTTTTAATGAAAAATTATTTTTTAATTTTTAGTTCGGTTGCATATAAAAGCGTGTTTTTTAGTTTTTTTAAACTATTAATTATTTTTCATTTTTTTAGTTCGTTATATTGCACAAAATTCTGTAATATAACAGTAAAATTAGAAACATACTATTTAATTAAGCAGCAAAAAGAAAATAACCTGCCCCCTATGAAATGATAATGGTAGCAAATTTTAAAATTTGCAAAAGATTGCAACTCACTAAAAATTTCTTCTTCATTAAGTAGCAAAGTTTCAAATTTTGCCAACAGATGGCAATCCAGGCAATGTTTGGACTGTTGCCAACATTTTGTAATCCACTAAAAATTTCTTCTTCATTTAATAGCAAAGTTTGAAATTTTTCCAACAGATGGCATCCTAGGTGTTGTTTTTATGAATATAATGGAATTTTTTTCCTGGCGATTAAAAAAAGATAAAGGGATACTGTTTGAAGATTATTGCATTGTCATGGGTCCTATATAACTAATACGTGTGCAAAGTCTCAAAGAAATCGAATAGCTGGAAGTTGGTTAAAATTAGGCTCAAAGATTCCGTTACATAGACAGCCAGATGGATAGATAGTTACAACCCAAGTTAATAAAAAAGCGAGTTAATAATATCCAAAATAAAATTCCAGGAGTATGCAATAGGGCATTTTTTTACACAAAGCAAGATACAAAACACATTTAAAAAATAAAATATCTGTCTTTCTATTTGCATAATCTAAAAATAATAATAATAATAATGCACCAAAGTAAATTAAAACGACAAACATGTTTATGTATTTTTTTAAATTAAAATTACGATGATAATGGACTGTTAAAACTATTGACTTAACTTTAAAAACACTTTGTAAAAAACTAATAACCAAGTCAGAAAGTTATACTTGAGAAATTATTTTAAAAATATATATTTAATTTTACATATTGTATTAGGTTTATTCATATTATACAGGCGTCCAGTCGCTCTATCGAAATACTTTAACTGATCACTTTTAAACATATAAGAAGAAAGTAAGAAGAAAACTCGATATGAATAATAATTTCCTGAACGTCGTACTTTTAGATACATTACATATTGTTAAAATGTTTAGAAAATATCATTTTTAATATAACGTTTTTATACTACTTCACATATTTTTGAGAAATTTAGAAGACGTCTCCTTTGCAATAAAGACGACTTTTTGAACTAGAAGATAAAATTAAATTTTTACCAGTGTCGTCCGTGAGGAATAAACAGTAAATATTTTTTCAGAAAAAAAGTATCTCTGCCGAAAACATTATATACGTCACAATAGTATTTAACAAAATATTAGTAAATATATATTTTTTAAAATTGAAAGACATTTTTTTAAATTATAATGTTAGTAAAGGTATTTAAAATCTTGGCAATGATACAAAGTAAGAAAAATTTATTGTGATTTCTCGACAGCAGAAGCCGTATATCACTATAAAAGAGATACAGGAAACTGCTTTTGACAAGCTGCAGGGCAATGCATGTAAGTAATAAATTATTGTGTTTTTATTTAGTATCCAATTAAATTGATGTTACCCGGTTTTCATAAATTATATTTGTTTTTTATTTATAATAAAATTTATCAAAATCTGTAGTATTGGCAACGTTGTAAACAGCTGTAAAAAGCTTCAAGTTTATTGATTGACGAAACGGAGGATGTGTGAGTCAGAGATTTACGAAAGCATAAAGTTTTCTACTGGAAGCGCCATCTATGAGTTAAACCTAAATTTAAAAAATAATGAATTATAGAAAGTAATTTCAAATATAAAGAAGATGTAGTAATGCTTTAATCGTTTTAAATTTAATATAAATTAATTTTGATGAACAACCGATAGATGGCGGTAAAATGATGTATTTTACCAAATATGTATTTAAATATTTCTGTATCTAGCTGTTCAGTACTGCAATCATGCAAAATATAGAATATGAAATAGGTAATTGCAAACTAGTTTTATTACTTACACTTAAAAATAATTTATTTACTGAGCAATAGAAATGTGCGATTAATGACATTGTAACTCTAAATTTTAAAACATTTTCTTATTTAATTAATTTATTTTTATGTATGTAATTTTCTGAGGTTTTTTATGTATGAGAGTTATGGTGTCAAGATACCTAATAAAATAAAATACAATTATTTACAAAAAGAAAATAATAATAATAATAAAAAAATATTTGGCCCATGAGGGGATCGAACCCGCGACCTTCGCGTTATTAGCACGACGCTCTAACCAACTGAGCTAATGGGCCAGATGTTTTTAAAAGAAAAACTATGTGAATGTATTGTAAATAACTTTTAGATTATTTGGTCCTTCGACCCCATTTGTAAATCAAAATATAATAACGTAGGCACTGTAGGCAGAACATATTACTAAAACTTAACGTATTTTATATTATCATATTCTTATACAGAAACAGCATTAGATTAATTAATTTTCACAATATGATCATTTTCATATAAAATTAAAACCAATTTTAAATTAAAACCTCATTTTATTGTTTTATTATTTACTGCCAATATCGACTGGCCCTGGTAAACAATTTTTAACGAAATACAAATAAATAAAAACTTATTTGGCTTTGAAGAAATAATAATAATAATAATAAATTAAATCACTTATGCGTTAAATATAACAAAAATAAAAAGTTTTAAAATGAAGTTGATTATAAAAGTGGTATTCTTTTTGGACATGATCAGTTTCACTTCTATCAGTTCTATCAGTTGCGAGTAATTATGAACATGTAATAAGGACCCATGTTGGAAAAGTTATTGGCAGTTTATTTCTAAATTTTATAAAGCTATGTACACAAACAAAGATGACTATTTACCTTGTGTGTATTGACATATTAAATCATTTATTAATGATATAAAGCTGTAATCCAGTGGCGTAGCCAGAGTTTAGGGGCGGGAGGGGGCACTTGTATCTTTCTGTAGGTATGAAGCTTACCCAGCAAACACTATTTGCCGGCAATATACATTTTCATATTGGCATTGATGGTAAAGCATTGGCAATTGGTTTGCATTATTATGCCAACATCTAATACGCATTAAAAGTTAACCCTAAATAAACACTTAATTGCCAATAAATTTTACATGCAGGCGAATTGCCGGCAAGCATACAAAAATGGCGGCATACCAATCCTGATTAAATAAAGCATGCCTTTTGTTGCAGGCAAATACATGTTGGATTTTTGAAGGCAATTACACGACACACTAGCCTTTAGAAATATTATTTATAACCAAAAAAAAAAATAAATAAACACCAACCCCTAAAATATCCCCTTTCCCGTATATACGCCCATGAACAATTATTCATTCATTATTTAATTTCTACTAAGGACCCAGTGGCGGCGAGTACGTGGATGCACGGGGTCAATGGACCGAAAGAGATAAAATGTATGTGTGCAATGCACCCATATAAGCAGTGGCGTAGCGTGTCTTGGAGGGGCCCCGTATCACAATAAGTTAGGGGGTCCCCAAAACAAATTTTAAAGCAAAAAAAAAAGGTCCCCACTTTCCAAAAACATCTTTTTTCTTATAATATAATTTTAGCTTACACACATTTGGGGTCCCCTATAGCCCAGGGGCCCCGTATCACTGATACGGCTGATACGGCGGTAGCTAGGCCCCGGCATATGAGAAAATATTATTTTGGTATTCTTTTCTCTTGACCTTTTATGTAAAAAAACAATGATCGTTACACTTATAACAAACCACCTATTTTGAATTATAGCATGTTTTTTTCCTTTTTTAATTTCTTATTTTACAATTATCAAAGCTCTCTTAAAAAAATATTATAATTGTTTAAACCTTTTTAACTTTTTTAACTTTTATATATGCAAGAAGGTTGGTTATAAAAACAAGTGTAAATATAGAACATTATTTTTTCAGAGATTACTATGTAAGTATAATTATGTTTTCCAATTGTGTTCGTGTCAATTTATAGACTATATGAATTGGTTTTGTAATATTAAAATAAAATATAAACACAGATTAATTCAAAAATATAAATATATATTTTTAAGCACATGAATCTATTTCTGGTAGAAAGATTACAGGCAGTGGCGTAGCCAAGAGGCAAGGTGGCGGTCGCCCTTCCTGCCTCCATAACTTGGCGCCCTTTTACCAATAAAATAATAATACTTTTAAAAAACTTTATTTGATTTTTTCGTATATTTCTTACATAACAAAACGTTTAATTTTTTATCAAAGAAATGACAATAGCATATTTATAACGCAAATATATTAAGAAAATGCCGAAAAAACTGCTATAATGGGGATAGTATTTAGTTTGTAATTTAGATTATTAGAGACTTTTTTAAACGAGAGCGACACAAAGTTTCGTCTTTTTATTTTATAATCATAATGAAAACAATTTTGAGAAATTAAACAATTTATGTTTTATTGCCGTAACATAATAGCTTAGTGACTTAAAGGTCCGATACTTCGGTTTTTGAGTAGAAGCAAATGCTTTATACAGTGAATAAAGTATGTCAACATTAGTAGATTTTTGAACAGACCCACCTCAAAAAGTCCTGCTGGCACCCCCCACCCCCCTCAAAGTTGGTTAAGGGATTGATATAGTTTTTTCTAATATCTTCTAAACGGTAAATGATAAAAAACTGATTTTAGTGTCGTTAGATAGAGCACAAAATTCTGCAAAATAGTAATAATTAAAATTGTATTTTTGTTTATTACGTAAGAATCTCCAATATAGAAAAAGTTGGAGGAGCATCCACGAGGCATTTTTTACGATATATCTTCCAAACCGTCTACCAAACAAAAAAAATATAAGACACCAAAAATTAAGGCCAAACTTTTCCCTATCGAATGGTGTATAACACTATACTATTTTCTTTTAAATTAAAGCTACCAGTGGCGTACAAAAGTAGCACTACACCAGTATAGTAGGTAGTTAAAAATTGAAATTTTTAATGTCATACTTTTATTTTATTTTTTCAGAATATTTCTCACTTTAGTTATATTAATTGGTAATATTACCTTATTGCGCATAATAGTAATATTAAAAATAATATTTTTGTTTTTTGGTAAGACTCTACAACAAAAAAGTCGAAGGGGAGTATCCATACGGCACTTTTTACCATATATCTTTCAAACCATTAACAAAAAAATAAACAACATAAACGACAGACCACAAAGTTATCATTTAGACTATTATCTTTTAAAATAAAGCTACCAGTGGCGTACCAAATTAGTACTACACCAATAAAGTACCTAGAAATCGAAATATTTAATGTTATTCTTAAATTTTAAAAGATTATTTTTCACTTTAGATTTATTAATTAATAATTATACTTTACATTTTATTTACTTATTTCTTTTGTTTTATAATTTGATTCATCATATTTTTAAATAAATAACAACAGTATTATAATAACTTTTTATTATAAAGATAACAACAAATATGGCTTATACAGTGTGTCCCAGGATAGGTGTTACAAGAGGACAAATTTACCAAAATTTTGGAATATTTAATCGTCCTTTTGGGAAACTGGTCGCATGGTCCAAAACTAATAAATACAAAATTTGATTTCAATTGGTAATATACAGGGCAAGTTATAACTAAAAATATGAAAAATGACCAAGGATAAAGTACCTTTATTTTTAAAAATAGGACAAAATTGTATAGGTAAATGTTGTAGAGATCTAAATTTTATGTCAAAATTTAAAGTTAAACACGTTAAGTAAAAAAAAAATATTTTTGTCAATTTTTTAACTCGCCCTGTTTAATACCAATTGAAGTAAAGTTTTGTATTTATTAGTTTTGGACCATGCGACCGGTCGCCCAAAATTTCGTTTTAAAATTTAAAAATTTTTGTTCCATTTGTCCTCTTGTAACATCTATCCTGGGACACACTGTATATAACATCAATAAAAAACACATTATTACACAACCTAAAATACCTAATTACAACATTCCGCACACAAACATAACCTGGTACATTTTAAATTTTTTAAACAACATTTACAATTTGTGCCACATTTACATTTTAATAGTGTATCAGATGATATTTTTCATTTTTAAAGTGGTCCACAGTGGTGTCCATTTAGTATTCTCTAAAATCCATCCCCATTCAGATGGACATGGAAGTTCAACCACTGGTTGGCAGAGATTACCCCAAACAAATCCTGCTTGATAAATGCATTGATTAATGTGAAGTGCTAAAACATTCATTGTTGGGGGTAAATTCTCAACCGTTCGGTTTTTTGGGCAAAAAGTTGCATTCGACAAATATCAATGTTGCTACTATCAGAATGTTTATCGTAAATGGTTACAACGAATTTTGAGATCACACTTAATTGCCGAGATGAAGGTTTTTTGAATGCTGCAATAAATCAATGAAAGTAACTTCCGGAAAAGATTCCCAAGCTTCCCAACACTTTTTTTCCTTTTCCATAAAAGGAGGAGGTGGTATCGCAACCGGTTAGTGAATGAAAAAAAGAAAGGGCTAGACTTTTTTCATTGATTTTTTAGCAATTTCGATACACGAAATATGTCTTACATTTTTACCAGTACCAAACTCAATCCACACGTCTTGATTTTGATTTTTGTACTGGTAAAAATTTTTCCGTGTAATATGATTATTTATTATTACTAGTATGCAGAATTAGAAATAATTATAAATTAATAAAACTAAAGTAAAAAATATTTAAAAAAAAATTAAAAGTATAACATTAAAAATTTACATTTTTAGGTACTATACTGGTGTAGTGCTACTTTTGTACGCCACTGGTAGCTTTTTTTAAAGATAATAGTATAATGTTATACTCCATTCGATAGGGAAAACTTTGGCCTTTATTTTTTGAATTCTATATTTTTTTTATTTGGTGGATGGTTTGGAAGATATATCGTAAAAGTGCCGTGTAGATGCTCCCCTCCAACATTTTTTTGTTGTAGAATTTTACTAAATCAACAAAAATACAATTTCTAGTGTTACTATAAGGTAATATTACCAACTAAAGTGAGAAATATTCTGAAAAAAATAAAATAAAAGTATAACATTAAAAATTTCTATTTTTAACTACCTACTATACTGGTGTAGTGCTACTTTGGTACGCCACTGGTAGCTTTAATTTAAAAGAAAATAGTATAGTGTTATACACCATTCGATAGGGAAAACTTTGGCCTTAATTTTTGTGTCTTATATTTTTTTGTTTGGTAGACGGTTTGGAAGATATATCGTAAAAAATGCCTTGTGGATGCTCCCCTCCAACTTTTTCTATATTGGAGATTCTTACGTAATAAACAAAAATACAATTTTAATTATTACTATTTTGCAGAATTTTGTGCTCTATCTAACGACACTAAAATCAGTTTTTATCATTTACCGTTTAGAAGATATTAGAAAAAAACTATATCAATCCCTTAACCAACTTTGAGGGGGGTGGGGGTGCCAGCAGGACTTTTTGAGGTGGGTCTGTTCAAAAATCTACTAATGTTGACATACTTTATTCACTGTATAAAGCATTTGCTTCTACTCAAAAACCGAAGTATCGGGCCATTTTTGAACAATAAGTCACTAAGCTATAATCGCTCTGCCAAAATAAGTAAGGTGTTGCTTACAGAAACACACGAAAAGCAAAGCAGTTATGGTGTGCAGAGATGCTGAAACGTCATACAATGTTTCTTAGGATATACCATGGTTAGGTAACCCACTTTTATTTTTAAAGTTAAAAGAAAATTGTATAAGTAAATGTTGTAAAGAATTAAATTTTATGTAAAAACTTAACATTAAAGCATTTTTCTTTTTAATTTTTATCATCACACACTTAAATACTTAATATGAGAAATCGAATTAAAACAATGGTAATTTTAAAGAGGAGAAAAGAAGAAATATTCTTTTACGTTTGCTTCATCCTGCTCAATATTTAAGTTTTAATGCGTAGTTTAAAAAAAATTCTATACTTTAACGTTTATTTTTTAAATTTTGACATAAAATTCAATTCTCTACAACACTTTTGATATACAATTTTGCTCTCTTTAAAAATATAAAAGTATTAATACTCTTGGGTATTTTTAATTTATTTGAGTATAACTGGCCTGGTCTAATACCAATCAAAGTATTTTTTATGTCTTACTTTTAGAGCATGCCATCCGTTTTCCAAAATGCCGTTCTAAAGTTCTAAAATTTTTGATTTTTGTCTGCATTTGTCCTTTTGAAACACCTGTTCTGGGTCACACGGTATAATATTTTGATGGATATATTATTACTTCATGTAAAATAGAATCTGGCCTTTAAACGCGGTGTTTTAAAGCTACCCATATAACATTTTTTGCCGGCGTTGTACATTTAATTTACTGGCATTACCAATACTCTTTAATGGCAAGGCATTGGCAAAAAGGTATTAAAAGACGCGAAAGTGGGCAATTGGCCGTTATTAGGCCACGTGTTGCAGATAATGTGATGGCATCCATCATTAATAAGTTATGCCAAAAAATGCGTTTAGGATGATGACATCCATCATTAATAAGATATTGGCAAAAAAATGCGTTTAGGATTATGGCATTTATCATTAAATAAGTATTGCAAGTTTTATAAGTTGAATGTCCCAAAAGTTAAATAACATATTTAGAATTTTGTAATCGAAAAAATGAGAAAAAAATTACATAATATAAATTTTTATACCGTAACAATAAACCAAAAAAAAAAAAAATAAAATAAAAAGTATGTAATAAAATTAAAAAAAAGATAGTAAATCAAAAGAAAACACTTTAAAATAGTAAGTATTTAAGGGACACTTACACTCAATTTTCAGATCCAAAACATAGGGAGAAATATTTTAAAGGAGTTAAATGTCAAAAAAAAAACTATTAAATATATATAATTTTTTTTAATAACACGTCTTTAAAACTTTTAATAAGGCAACTCCCTGATATCATATAATTATTTTAGGTAACTACAAATTTAAATGCTTTTAAACGAAATGTTTACAGCTCCCAACAGTCTACTTGAATAACCCGCCAAGCACAAAAACTACGTTTTTGTGCTTGCTGTGTCCCTGGGACTGTGCGCTGGACATCCGTCTTGCTAGAACCAACAAATTATGCATTTCATTTAGCGGAACTGAATTTCTAATGGCCGGTAAAATCTGGTCTTCTAGGAGTAGCGAATCTATCTCCGCTAAACAGGGAAGGACTTTTTTTTATCGTCATTTTTTCCTGTTGTGCTCCCCGACTACTTTAGCCTAGGGTCCACAAAAGAGTTAATTCGGCCCTGACTCATACTGTAACTCTTTTGTTTTTATTTTTAATGCTTTTTGATTAGGTCATTAAATTCCACGGCAAAGTAAATACGAAATAGTTAAATTCGTTTTTTAAAAAGTACTGGCAAGTTCAATAATAAGGCCCTGTTTACTTTAAATTAAGTAGCCACATACATACACTGTCCACGTATAAAGTTTACAAGAGGACGAATGAACAAGAAATTTAATATTTCAAAAAAAAAATGTTCTTTATAAAAATTTTTGCTTTTAAAAAATATTATGATTTACGATGGAATAATGTTGATTTTGTATACATGGTTAGCAAAAACTAAAAAAAAACCAACGATCTATTTTATTTATATCATTGCTTAAACTATATATTATATTTTTTATTTTTAAGCAAAGTACCATTCAAAAAATGTATTTTAAATAAAGTTTGTATCTAAATATTGACAATAATTGGTAATTCCAAATTTGGCGAAAACGGCTTGTTCGTTTACAACTTGAAAATTGAGTTGTGTATGCTTTTGAAGAAAAACTAGTATTTGTAAAGCAAATTATGAGAGTTATATAAAAATAATAAAATAAATAACACCAAAATCAGTTTCCTAAAAGTTTTATTTTAAAATAAATAAAGTCATTTAAAAGTTAATTTTTAACACATTTTCAAAATTACATTTTGCTTTAAAAAAATAAATAAAGGTAGTTAACTCTTTGAGAAAAATCATGTGTTTTAAGCGCTTTGGTATCCTGTATGTATACGAAATCAACATATTCTCTTCGTTAATCATATTTTTTGCAATGCATTTGTTTATCAAGAATGGCGTTTTCCCGAAAAATATTTTTAGTATTTATTTGTTTTCTTGTAAACCCATCCGTTTAGAATCTGTTTAAAGGTCGAACTAAGAACATTTTTTTTAAAGTCGGTAAAAAATACAATTTTTGTCAAAATAAATCACTTTCTGTTGGCCTAAAATTAGAAAAAATCCGCATTTTATTAATTACTAATATATGTAACTACTGCAAATACTTGTTCCGCAAAGGACACTATTACATTTTGTCTCTAAGAACTATGGATAGATTGTAAAAAATGTAATAAAGGTTACCAGAACTACTGGAAGAATAAAACTTAACGATCGTGGCCACTTTTATTGTTTTGTACAACCGTTTTCTAAGAATCATAAACTTAACAGTTTAAAAAAGTAGTTGGTAAACTTAATAGCATTTTCCTATAACATTTTAACTTTATACAGTTTGATGCTATAACAATATTTAGTTTGGAAAAACCTGGCACCTACGAGTAGTTATTACATGTTAATTTGGGATTTAAAGATGAACTTTTAAGTTTACTGTATTAATCTCTTAAAAAAATACGATTATTTGGTTTATTTTTTTGTTTTTTTTTGTTTGTTTTAAAAAAATTAGCTACAAAATACCAATTTCGTATTCCTGCAAAGGTCTGATTTTTGCCTTCAGTCAGAGTTCGTACATCATCCCGCTGTCCTACCACCTGCTTGCTTATACGTTTTCTGCCGTTACTCCATGTATCTTTGCCGTAATAAAATCGGGAAGTGTTCCCTTAGGAGCCCTTTTCTGCTCCCTTCAGTCAAGTTCCAATCTGCTGCTTAACCTGCGCAAGCAATAAATATGGCGAAATTTGCAGGATAAAAACGGGTTAGGCATGTTTATTTTGCGTTTATTATCAAGACTTGGTTTCAACTATCCTATATTTACTTTAAATGTTAAATAAAGTATTTGTGCAGAACGTACAAAAATAAATTTTAGATTTTTGGGTGGTGGGTCCTTTTATAGTAACATAAATTTTGGGGAATCCTAAATATTCTTCCAGGGAGGGCTAACCGGAAAATACTGATTTTTACTTATTTTATTATGTAAATTTGTGTAAATAGAATATATATATATATTTTTATAAAAGAAATAATTAAAGTAAGCCGTATACTGGATAATGTATAGATTTTTAAAAAAATAAAATTATGCCAACCGGTAGAGCTGCAAAATTAAAAGTTGGTGCATGATCGCTTACGATGAAAGCAGTAATTGGTGTAATAAAAAGTCAAAGGGTCAAAGGAGTAAGATTTAAATAACGGAAAACTGCTTATTAGTAAAGTACATCTAAAAGAATATATTAAGAAGCTACGACCTTTTGTTCTTTTAAAATAAAATATTTTTAAATGCACAATATTATTAAAAAGAATTTTTTCTTCTAACAGAAGTATTTGTGAGATTTTATAATTATTCTATATAATATGAAGAATATACGCTTACATTTAATTAAAAGTATATTAAACAAATTTTTTAATAGTAGCTTCTTTTAAAAATCAGAATGTTAAATAAGGGTATCATATAGAGATAGTTCAAAATTTAAAAAAAATAACAAACACAAACAAAAACTGAAATACGAAGCTATAACATGGTATTTAGACATAAATTTTAATTCTTGTTTCCTTTTTACCATTATTATTTTTAAGTTTTCTATATGAATCTGAGAGATTGCCCACATTTTCTTGAACACCCTGTATAGACAAGTATATTTTCTTTAAATAAGACATAATTTGTCTTAAATAAAGAATAATTAGATAGGGGATATTAAAAAGATCCTAATAGGTATTACCGGAAAATTAAAATATATTTAGCCAAAACAAAGTAATATTGCTGCTCATAAGATTGCCGCACTCGCCTAACGGCTCGTGCTGTCAAACTTCCCATTCGTTAAAAAAATATATATCACTTTATGCGCTTGTTACATAATTTACTAATAAAGTCCGATTTTAAATAGGACCAGGAACAAAAATAAAACAGATTTTTAAATTACCGTTTTTTTAAATATCGACGTAAACACTTGGAATTTTAAAAACTTTCTAAGCGGCATAATATTTGACACATAAAACCTAAGCCTTAATTTTTGTTTTAATATAACCAACTTCGTGTTTCTTACCATTTACAAATTGCCCATGCCCTTCTTATCTTGGTCACGGGGTATTATTAGATTTAAACGATCCTTACTTGAAATGAATTTATAGTATGTTTTGCAACAAGTTTTTAAAAAGACTCTTTGTACACAAATATAACGTTTGTGCACGAGCCGTAGGCGAGTGCTACAAGTCATACAAGTGTGCAAAGAGTCAGTTTCAAACGTGTTACACACGATACTTTTTCTTCGACAGCAGAAAATACGGATTAATATGTAATTCTTATTATTTTTATTCTTTAAACTTTTGACGGGACTGTGCTAAAACTTTTTAGGCACGCCGTTAGAAATGATTTTACACGCTTATGTCAAAACCGTGTCAAAACTAAATGACAGAAAATAAAATATTTTTGACTGGTTGACACTAACGAGGTTGACAGTATATATCATGGGAAATTAGTCATCCTGTTTGACGTGCGTTTTTAGACACTTTTCATAGTAGTCGTAGAAAAAATGATTTAACTTACCCGTCAACATCAACAAAAGCCATATTAAGGTATCCGTCAGTATATTTAAAGTGTGGAATCCTTTTTAAACTTGCATTTATTATTTCGCTTTCAGCCGTATTTAAAACACACACATTTTTTCTTACTAGTAATAATAGCTGGCATGGAATAAAACACATTATGAGAATTATGTTTTTCTGCTACTGAAATGTTGTTATTCTCCCTAAAACAAAATGATAAAATAATCGCCACGTCATTACGCCATCATTTTATAACTTGTTTAAAGCCAAAATTAGTTTTTATACCGGGTGCTCACGAAATCACTAGCAAGCCTAAATTAAGAACATTATTAATTTAAATAAAAAACACTACTTTTAACCTCAAATTTTAACTTATCATTAATTTCTCAATCGTTTTTGTTAAATAGATCCTATCTCTAAACCCTTTATTTTTTAAAGTATTAATATTAAAACGCTGGGATGTCATAAAAATAGCAAAGAAAATATATTTTTTTACCATTTCACTATTAATATCTTAAAAACCATTAGGTTTAAAGAAAGATAAAATTAACAAAAAATATTGTGATATAAAATAGGATTTATTAGGTAAGTAAAAAAATCGCATTAGCTTATCTCTACCATAATTTGTTTTTTAACAAAAACAAAAAAAGAAAAATGGCGGATAACATGACTTTTTGTGAACGCCATTTTCTCGAAAACAATTAAGATATAGATATGTGTGTTGTACATATACAGGTTCAGTTAAATAACATAACATATAGGCAATATGAGGAAAAAAGACAATCTAACTAAATCCCGGCATGTAAACATGCGTTACTAATAGTGCTTGTTTTGTTATTCTATTGCTTGCCGATGAACCAAACAGCGTTGCAGCACAGCAAGCTGACGTCTTATTGACGTCCTTTTTAGTCATATTTGGTCAGCAAAGACGTCATAAGATGACGACAAAATGACGTTAAATTGACCTCCCAAGTCACAGACAAAAAGACGTCCCATTAATGACGCCATAATGACGTCTTTCAGATGACAGAAAATTGACGCATACCATTTTTTAAAGCTAAAATGCTACGATATTTTATTTGAAAAGTTGAAATAGGAAAAAACTTTTTACTGCTTGGAATTTGCTTGCACTGCAAGGTCGCATTTCTCGGCACACTGTCCAACCTGGAAATGCAGATTTTTATACTAGCCAAGGTTTTTCTTTTAAAGCTAATTGAGATCACCAACCGCAGACCGGTCTCGAACTATTTGGCTCTAATGGAAACGGTGTAGGCGATAAGAAGCGAATATGTTGAATAAACGTAGTAGTTTATTGTCCATTACGCCATCTATAGGTAGAGTTTTTCCTATTTCAATTTTGTCAAAAAATTTGTCACAAAAATTTTTTGGCGGGTTTTCTAAATATGACGTCATTAGATTTTTATGAGCTAGTATGACGAAAAAACGACGTCGACAATTTTGGTCTGATGACGTCTTATGACTAAAAATGACCAAAAATGACTAAAAAATTACGTTATAATGACGCCAGCTTGCTGCTTGGGGAGATTCCATTTTTGAGAAAAATATATGTAGTGTTTCATTTAATTTAGCAAAGTTAAGCACTTTTGTTTAAACCAGAAGGTTAAAACAGCAGAAATCTGCATCTTGTGTAGCTATACATCCCATCAAAATTTAAAAAACGTGTAACATTTATAAAAAAAATGACAGGTTTGCTATAAAACCTCAATTTTTAGACGATTCAAGGTCGGGGACGCGAATACGAGCAAATATCAGGAAAACATTGGCAAGACTGGCTACAATATCTATATCAGCGAATGATTTATTCAGGGCGATAATGAAGACTCTGAGCTCTCATAAAGGTTATTTTGAAAAAATGAGACATTAAAATCCAGTTTATTATACGAGTGTTTTTCTCCAAGTTCTCATAAATGTTACACAAATCCTTTTACAGTATAAAGATTTTAAAAAAAAATTCGCGCTCGTTTAAAAACATCAAATGAATTCAAACCAGTATATCGGTTGTATCTATGATGGGCGTTTTCTTCTATCCTCCAGAACTCCCATATTTGCAACTTGATGCAGATCATTCATTTTCTACTTATAATAATGACAATTTAATGCAAAAATTATCAAAATCAATAGAAAAACGTACACCAATTGATTATGATAAACTTGCGAACAATGTTTACTCGTTACGAGCGGCAAGCATCGCTAGCTATTTAAAGCGAATACTCGCAAATTGTGACAGTGCTTAAGAATGCCAAAAAGTAGATTTTAATTTTATTTTTTATCAATCATTTCGTCAAAAGATGCGAGCGATTCTGACAGATGCGAATGATCAAGAATCAGTGGTCATAGCCGTTGGTTTTTGGGGGTTCTGAAGCCCCAGATTATAGAGGTATATTTGCCGAAAAACACTAAAATATTTTAAATGCTCAATAATCTTGCAGGGGGCTAATAAACATCTTAGGGGGCTAAGCCCCCTCTAGCCCCCCACCGCAAATTGCATCTATGTCAAGAATAAGAGTCGCAGTCGCTTTCTACAAATTTATTTTACTAAAGTGGAAACGTGTTTTCCTAAAGGAATTCAAACTGGTATTTTTATTGATGATCCAGTTTCTACTTTTAAATTGAAAAAGTATAAAAAACCGTCATTATCCATATTTTGCAACATTATGAGTGTAAAATTATCTTACCGAATACTACTTTGGCTTAAGTTTAAACTTGAAAATTTCTCACCACTGTTTTTGACCAATTAAATGTATAGTTTTGGTTTGCATTACCATGACAACACAAGTATTTATCGGAAATTTTTTTCTCCTGTCCGGGGTACCCTGGAGCGAATTATAGTGGAAATTCTTTAACATAATCATTGAATTTGTTTTAACGTCATGTCTGTCATTCACATACATTATTAAAGAAAATGTTTTTTGTACCAGTTGTAGTATTTCAGACATAGCATAATATAAAATAATGTAAGGTTTTAAGACCCTAAATAACAATTTTATACAACTACAGTTAGTAAAATAATATCATAAGACTGAAGTACTAGACATAAGTGAAGAGCAAACGAAAGCAAGGTATAGATCTAAAAAATTAAAATAAATTATTTTTACCAACTCGTAGTAATATAAGGTTATATAATATAAAAGAATAAACAATGATAAGCTCGAAAATTCCATATATTTGCAACTACAATTGGTAAAATGGAAAATATTTTTTTATAGTAAAATTTTAAAGCTCGTGTCAAAGTTACAAATAATAATTGAAAAGAATATTATTTAACACAAACTTGGTGTGAAATTGTCTTACCGAATACCACACGTGCTTAAATTATTTTGAAAATTTTTTCTCGGCCACGAATATTTTTACGAAAGTTCTTTTACCATTTTATGGGTTTATTGTAATTACACGATAAGACACACAACCACAGAAATCTGTTTTAAAAGTATTATACTAGGAGCTTATTAACTCATACTGGGTTAGTAAAAAGTACCGCAACTTTAAAAGTTATTTTTAAAACCAATAAAGTTACATTTACCAAATTTGGTATTCGACGTGTTTTGAACATGTGGAATTAAATAGCAATATCGGCACTATTGTCAGATTTCCCAGTTTTGTGCTACATATTTTTTCAGTTTTTTAAATGAAATACCCCATTTATTTTTATTGCATTAAATTGGAAAAATCAATTTCAGTAAGTTTCTAAATGTTTAAAATTTTAAGTTTATTAGCTGTTCACAGTTGTGAGATACTACATTTCCAGTAAAACGACGTTACATGTAGCGCAAAATTTGAAAATCTGGCAACATTGACATTATTACTGATTAATTATTCTACTTACTTAGAAACCCTTAAATACCAAAATTTGTAAACGTAGCTTAAGTGTTTTAAGAGATATTTGAGACGCATCTGAACGTTTTACCTAAAATATGGTATTGTCATTTCTTAGCAGCTAGTAAAAAAAAAAAATAAAAATATGTGGATCTTTTAAATTTAGCTTTGCGCAATTTAAAGGCAAATAAATGGGACATTAAATTTAATGTTTTTCCATTAAAAAAAAACAATAAGATACAAGTAGCACAAAACAGGAAAATCTGGCAACGATGCCGATATCACTGTTAAACTCTTCATGCCTATTAACTTCCAGGTACTAAATTTGGTAAATTTAGCTCAAGCAGTTTTAAAAATATTTAAGAGTTGCAGCACTTTTGCTAACCTAGTATAAAGTTACTCAAATTTATTTTTATACCTTATAGAAACTACAAATTGTCTTTGCTTCTAGTTAATTTAACACATGTTGTTTTACCTTAAAAATTTATTAACTTAGTCTTTTTCTGCTTCTGTCTTACCGTGTTTTTACAATAAGCCCTTTAATTATGTGTGTAAAACTATGTCTAAATAATACCATTTTGTAAATTTAAAAATAATTTTAAAAGTCTGTGCGAGCATTACAAATAGGTTTCCTATGTTTAATATTAAGATTTTTTTTATGTTCGACCAAATTATTTTACAATAAAAAATAATGTAATTTAAAACCACATAAACTAAATATTATTATGATTTTTTGTCCGCCATTTTAAAATGATTTATGTATTGCTAGGAAAATTATGTATATATTAATTATTTAATATTTAACTTCCAATTAATATAAAATATTTTTAATTAAAATTTAACAGGACAGGATTTGTTTACTAAAATGTTGCATTTTAATTGACTGTACAAGAATATTTATTTTTAATTACGAGAACACATTTTGGTGATTTGGTATTATCTGTTTTAATTTTTTTTGTAGACGACCACTAACAATCTATGTTTTTTTTAAAGTTAATAAGAAAATAAAGTAATTTTTAAATAACTTTAATTTTTTTTTTAAAAGTTTAACGCTTTTTTCATTTTGTCATTATTTCTTTAAGTTTATGAGTCACCAAATTTTAAATTTAATGGTTTTGTTAATAAATTTAATAGTTTGTCAAATAAAATTTAATACAAACTATCGTAGAAAAAATTAGTATGCAAAACATGCATAAAGTATCTTTTTTTACTCGTGGGACTGCCATCACTAGATGCATTTGTTGCATAATTTACTTCTTTATATATTTTTAAATGTTTTAAATGTTACCAATGATAATGGTAATGAATATTGACACCTTTTCTCATATAGTTTTAAATGCCAAACTTGTTTTTTTAATAGTAAACGAAGTTTTATATGAAGCCTCAGTAATAAATACCATAAGTGCCAGGTTTTATTACATATTTTCGTTCAAAGTAATACTTTCTCGCAGTTAGACGAAGCAAATAAGATTTAGTACGGAAAAGAGACTTTTGCGCAAGTGTTAGAAACAATTATTTTTTTCACGAATGTCTTAAAAAAGTGAAAACATAAATTTATCCTTATTCTAACATTTCGCAAGGTCAATTAGTAACCCTGAATCGCATAATACACATGACAAGGGGGTGGAACAAAAAACATTTTTTGTCAAATCGGTTTCGTACAGTCTTCAAAATGATCCGCTGAATGTAAAAAAACTCGTGTTAAAATCTGAACTTTTTAACAGCTTATCTTCAGGTTCCTCATCGTCTCTAAAATTTGCTAAGATATCTTAACTGTATGGATTTTTTGGGTGAACTAAAAATCTAAGAATACCTATTTAACATAATGCTAAATACCTAATATATTTATAATAATGTTATTTTTTTTAAATGAATTATTTAATTGGTTTCTTTAACCATTTAAAAACTGTCCCGTCTACGGCAACTTTCCGATTAAATATAGCGCGCTGGAAAAAATGGCATTTGGCAATATTTATGGTGTTCCTGGCGATAACTTGTATTACTAGAGAATATTAGAATGGTGTCTAAAAGCAATTTAATATGAACAATAAATAAACTGCAGATCAGGATGGGCACGGCTGTATCAGCAGTAAATACAGATACTAGAAGTATTTTTGGTGGATAAAAGAATATTGCACCATTAGTTACGATGAAAGGTATAAAAACGTACATTTTGAAAACCATTTACTGTTAAAGGTGAACTTTATTAACCAATTATACTAGAGACCGGCAGTTCCTTTAATAAATATACAGGGTGATTCAAAATCGATCACTTGAAATCTTAAGGGGTGATTCTACTTGACAAAATAAGGTGTAGAGCTTCATATATATATTATTATATATATATATATATATATATATATATATATATATATATATATATATATATATATATATATATATATATGCATATATATATATATTACATATATATATATATATATATATATATATATATATATATATATATATATATATATATATACATAAAAGATATATATTATATATATATATATATATATATATTATATATATATATATATATATAAACTGCTGCTCAATTCAACTGCAACTGGAAATTTTTTGGTAAATTTCAAATCATTATTACTCTTAAATAAAATGCAATAGCAAAATGCGGCTTTTACCGTTTTGTAGGATAACTTTTTTGGAAAAAAATGGCAATTTCACTTTGTGTAAATTTTTCTTTTGTTTTTATTCTACAGGGTGTAATAGAAAAGTCCGTTTTTACAAAAACTTTGTCAAGAGCGACATTCTACAAAAAAATTGTTTTTAATTTTTAATTATATAGTGTTATTCAGTAGACCATTTTGAAAAAACAAGTTTGTCAGATTTTTGATATCTGCCCCATTTTTCATATTATAAGTTTTTTTTCAAAAAATTGATTTTTCATATTGTACTCCTGTATTTAACAGTTCATCACAGCGATTAATTTTTTTAGATAATTTTAAATGTACGTAAGTACCCTTTTAAAACTGTATTAAATTTTATTTCTAAAGAATTATTAACGCTTCAGTAGCGTCGTAAATGTAACTAAATTGTATTTTGGTAAAATTTCAATTCCCAAAGATTCTGTGAGCACCACATATTCTGTATTTAAGATTTTAATTGTTTCTCTACAATTTTTAGAAACTACGGACATTTATCTCGGGACGGTTTTTACTTTTTTAAAAAGTCATCAGTGGCGTAGATATAATTTTTCTTCTGAATGCTCTTTTACCTGCCAGAGGATTATTGCATGGAAGTAATAATTTGTAATTCGGGTTATTTTAGGGCATTTATCGATTAGGTTAGAACAAACGTTAACATTTTTTTAAATCTTTGTAATTTTAGAAAAAAATATACAGGGTGTTTCAAAAATTAAAGCTTCCACATTTGTATTTTTTTTTTTAATGAAAAGCAGGGTGTGAATCCTTAGATTATTTTACGAAGAAAGTTCAAAAAAATTTATGTTCTGACTGTCCTAAATTTTGAGATACAGGGTGTGAAACAGCCACTACACATTAGGGATCATTTTTAAAAGTAAAATATTTTTATCTCTCTTTCAGTACAAATTTTAATAAAATTTGGTACATAGCCACTACACATTGGGGGCATTTTTAAAGTAAAATATTTTTTTTCAGTGGCGTTCGAGCGGGATTTAAATTAAATATTTTTAAAGAAAATCATAGTACGCCACTGCTTTTTAAAACTAAAATTATTCTTACAATTTCCATTTACTTTTAAGCAAATTTATTATTATGTTATTCTTTTGACCGACGAATTTGGTATGCTACCTTTGTATTTTCATTTGCTTGAAAAATAAATAAATTTGTTTTGTCTGTTTATCTGATGTAATGAACCGCTTGTAAAGCTTTAATTAGATTGACTTTATTGGGTCCAGTGGCGTCTCTAAAGGCACCACTACCAATATTATTGAAAAAATTATTACATTTATGGCAATATATGAACATGCCGAGAAATGCTTCATATTTTTATTAAGTAAAAAACTATTCGTCGAGCAAAAGAATATCGTGATATCAAATTTGCTTAAAAGTAAATGGAAATTATAAGAATAATTTTTGTTTCAAAAAGCAGTGGCGTACATTGATTTTCTTTAAAAAATATTTAATTAAAATCCCGCTCGAACGCCACTGAAAAAAAAATATATTTTACTTTAAAAAATGCCCCCTAATGTGTAGTGGCTATGTACCAAATTTTATTAAAATTTGTAGAGTGGTATCACAGTTATTATAAAAAAAGATATATATTTTTTAAGTTTCACACCCTGTATCTCAAAAGTTAGGACCAACAGAACATAAGTTTATTTAAACTTTCTTCGTAAAATCATCTAAGGATTCACACCCTGCTTTTCATTAAAAAAAATATAAATGTGGAAGCTTTAATTTTGAAACACCCTGTATATTTTTTCTAAAATTACTAAGATTTAAAAAAATGTTAACGTTTGTTCTAAGCTAATCGATAAATGCCCTAAAATAACCCGAATTACAAATTATTACTTCCATGCAATAATCCTCTGGTAAGTAAAAGAGCATTTAGAAGAAAAATTATATCTACGCCAGTGATGACTTTTTTAAAAAGTAAAAAACCGTCCCGAGATAAATGTCCGTAGTTTCTAAAAATTGTAGAGAAACAATTAAAATCTTAAATACAGAATATGTGGTGCTCACAGAAACTTTGGGAATTGAAATTTTACCAAAATACAATTTAGTTACATTTGCGACGCTACTGAAGCGTTAATAATTCTTTTAGAAATAAAATTCTAATACAGTTTTAAAAGAGTACTTATGTACATTTAAAATTATCTAAAAAAATTAATCGCTGTGATGAACTGTTAAATACAGGAGTACAATATGAAAAAAATCAATTTTTTGAAAAAAAACTTATAATATGAAAAATGGGGCAGATATCAAAAATCTGACAAACTTGTTTTTCAAAATGGTCTACTGAATAACACTATATAATTAAAAATTAAAAACAATTTTTTTGTAGAATGTCGCTCTTGACAAAGTTTTTGTAAAAAACGGACTTTTCTATTACACCCTATAGAATAAAAACAAAGAAAATTTACACAAAGTGAAATTGCCATTTTTTCCAAAAAGTTATCCTACAAAACGGTAAAAGCCGCATTTTGCTATTGCATTTATTTAAGAGTAATAATGATTTGAAATTTACCAAAAAAATTTTCAGTTGCAGTTGAATTGAGCAGCAGTTTATATATATATATATATATATATATATATATATATATATATATATATATATATATATATATATTTAAATGTCATTCGTTTTCGAGTTACAAGCCGTCAGAGTTCAATTTTTATTTTGGTTTTTCGCCATATTGCATTTATTTTTTAACTAATTTAGTTGATATTTGGCACACAAATTAAGCTTTGCAGATTCTAAAATTTCAAGAAAAATTACTTTATTTAAATACCACCAGAGGGCACTTGACCTAAAACTTAAAATTTATTTACATCATAACATTTTTATTTTGACAGATATCGCAAAGCTAGGGACGCCATTTTATAGACAATCAAAAACCTAAAAAATAAGGTACTCTTTATTAAAGTCGATAAACCTCACCGTTTAGGCACCAAAGACATCAAAGTTTTCATTAAGTTCAGTCAAATTACCTACATACATACAGGGGTCCAGTAACTCAACCGACAAACTTAACCAAACGATTCTACAACAAAAAATAAGAAAAAACTTCATATAAACATATGTCTTAAACGTCTTAGTTTTAAATTAGTTAAAAAATAAAAAAAGTTTTTGTTTTTAAATATTTAACACACCGTAGTTCAAAAAACTAAAATGTTTAGGACATAGGTTTATATGTAGTTCTTTTCTTATTTTCTGTTGTAGAATCGTCCCGTAAAGTTTGTCGGTTAAGGTACTGGACACCCTGTATGTATGTAGGTAATTTGATTGAAATTGATGAAAACTTTAATGTCTATTGGTGCATAACGGTGAGGATTATCGACTTTAATAAAGAGTAACTTATTTTTAAATTTTTGATTTTCTATAAAATGGCGCCCCAGCTTTGCGATATCTGTCAAAATAAAAAGTTATGATGTAAATAAATTTTAAGTTTTAGGTAAAGTGCCCTCTGGCGGTATTTAAAAAGTACTTTTGTTTTAAAGTTTTAGAATCTGCAAAGCTCGAATTGTTTGCCAAATATCAACTGGATTGGCTAAAACATAAATGCAATATGGCGAAAAACCAAAATAAAAATTAAACTTTGACGGCTTGTAACTCGAAAACGAATAACATTTTGAAAGAAAAATATATGAAGCTCTACCCATATTTTGTCAAGTAGAATCACCCCCTTAAGTTTCGTAATCAATTTTTGAATCACCCTGTATATAATAATCTGTATACTTTAAAAGTAACATAAATATCCTTAAGATGAAGATTTTTTCTATTCCATAATGATCAATACGGCAGGATCCCCAAAGACTTAAATATGATAATATTATATGGTAAAAATAGATAACTGTAAAAGTGTTTTTTTTTCTATCGATATAGCCTAGAACAGCAATATATTTTCCCCAATACTTTATCACAAATAATGGTGTAATATTTTCAACCACCAAAGAATACTAATAGCATCTGAATTTAGCGGGTACAGCCGAGCAAACCTTGCGTTAAGACACCCCAGCTCCCCTTACTTGCTTTTTATTTATATATTCTTAGATTTTATAATTCCCTAAAATTTTTTTATTAAAATTAGGATATTTAGCAAATTTCAGAGCCAATGAGGAACCTGAAGATAAAAAGTGAAGGCGTTCAGATTTTAACACGAGTTTTTGTACCTCCAGAGGTACATTTTAAAGACTGTACAAAAACGATTTGACAAAAAAACAGTTTTTTGTCCCACCCTAATACACATTCCTTTTTTTTAATTTAACAGTAATATTACCTACATAATTAAAAGTGCTAATACCTACACAATATATTAAAATTTGATTTTTTGACAGTAAAAATTTGGACAGCTGGCCAAAGTCATGCGTGTTGATGACTATAAAAAGTTTAACTTTGTATTAACCGGTTTTAAACTTAAGTTACATCAAAGACAGTTATAGTAGTGAAACTATAATTGTCTTTGGTTACATGCACAAAAACGAGGGTTTAGGTTCTTTCTCATTTTGGTAGGTATTACATCCCACCATTTTAGGGACGTATCACATTTTCTACATATTACGCAATATACTATAACTTTAAAGAATACTTTAAAGTAAAAATGATATACAGTGCATTCCAGTTAGAACGAGCCACCCTTAATAATTCCGTTATTAGTACTCTTATAAAAAAATCTTTAAACACGTCAATTTTTATTTTTAGGGGGACATATTTTTGTGTCAAAATTTACTTGTTTAGGGTTATCCCCTCCCCGTACCCAAACAAACGTCAAAAATTTTAAATGGTAAAGGAGGTCAAGTGGTACATCATTTTAAAGCTCCTGACGAGTACTTTATAACTCTAGAATATAAAGTCAATATCGTCACCTACTACAAAATGGCAAAACTTTAAATATTACCCAAATAACTGATTGGGATGGCCGTATTTTCAAAACTAATAAAGTTAGATGTTGCTAATGTGGTATTCTCATAAAGGACTTTTAAAAATCTTTCAAATGGTGATACTAGTGATAATATACAGGGTAGGATAAAAAGTGTATATTTTTTTAATAAAGCACCCTGTATATTTTATTACCAATAAAAGATCTTTAAAAGAGCTTTAGGAAAATACCACATTAAGTACATCTTACCTAATTAGTTTCGGCAATATAGCCATCCCAATCAGGTATTTGGGTAATTTAAAAGTACCGCCATTTTGTTGTAGGTGATAATATTGACTTTATATTTTAGGGTTATAAAGTACTTGCCAGGAGCTTTTAAAATGATGTACCATTTGATTGCCTTTCCCTTTTAAACTTTTTGACGTTTGTGTTGGTGGGGAGTGGGAACAACCTTAAATAAGTAAATTTGGACACAAAAATGTGTCCTCCTAGAAATAAAAATTTACATATTTTAGGATTTTTTTATAAGTGTACAAATATCCAAATTATGGGGGTGGCTCGTTTTAATTGGAATGCACTGTATTTGTATTTTAGAAACAAAAATATGTTTTATTTTCGATCCCAATGCTGAAATTACAAGGCTTTTAGGATACTTAAAATTTTTGAAAAATTTATGACAATAATTTTTAACATAAAAACTGTATTATCACCCACGTTAATATATGTATAGGGTTAGTAGAAAAAACCGGAACGGTCGGTTATCTCAGCAACCGTTGGGCCGCGTTTCCACGGGCCACTTTGTGAAGTTGATATGGGCCACAAAAGTGGTTCGATAGTAGCCGATCCGACCACAAAAAGTAGTTTGTTCAGCCGCAGCATTTGATTTGTAGTCAGTGGACGGAATCGGCAAATGACGGCGACAGAAGTTTAATTGTGGTTGTCAAAACGTCCGTGTAAAAGGAGTAAACTTTTAGCATTGTTGGAAACGGAACTACAAGCTGGCGACAGTAGACCACATACCAACCACTTTTTTGGCCCATATTAACTTCAAAAAGTGGCCCGTGGAAACACGGCCTTAACTATAAATGAACCAAATTTTGTGCGAAGGGATAACTGAACATGAAGAAATTAAAATTTAATTTCCAAGTTTTTAACTTTCTCTTTAGGTTGGAGAATTTTAAAATTTTAAATGGAATACCCTATTTTTTATTATTGTAATCAAGTGCTTATATCAACTTAATTATAACCTGAAATTACCGTTCTTTTAGTCCTGGTAATTTTAAAGACATGGCATCAAGCTTGAATACAGAAACAACCAGGTATGGTCAATTATCTTAAAACGATCCAACCAAAATTTTGAAAATTATTACAAGGGAGTAACTTGACATTTTAAATTCAAAAAGTACATTTGCGATGTTTTATAATTAAGTTACGCCTGTACTAATCTTGACGAATATTGGTTAGATCGTTTTTTAGATAATTGACCATACCTTGTCGTTTTTGTATTAATTTAAAAAAAGCATGAAACCATATTATCAGCTCATAATAAAGTTGTTACAAGCAATTGATTGCAATAATTATAAATAGGGTATTTTACTTAAAATTTTAAAAAAAATTAACCTAAGGAGAAAACTATAAACTTGGCAACCTTGCAAATGCAATTTTTTAATTCATTACGTTCAGTTATCCCTTGGCACAAAATTTGATTCATTTATATTAGACGGTTGCTGAGAAAGCCACTGTTTTTCTACTAACCCTGTATTTACTGGGAATTAAACAATGTTTAGAATCCAATGTTAAATTGCAGCTACCTTTAGATACAAATTACGCCATGAGTTTAAACAAAACACCCAACACAATTTGCACATTTTGGAATTAAAGTAAAGCAAGTTTTTTTAACAATTCATATACTTACTAAAAATGTAAGGATTATTACAGTTTTTATTTTATTTAAAAATTCTGTATATACATATATGTATACAGGGTGTTTCCTAACTGCGGTATGAAAATTTAAGGGAGCACTGAGCTATTTTATAAAAACTTTATATAAAATTGGGTTCTAAAATTTTTCGTTCTTAAAATACAGGGTGTTAAACATTTTCAAAAAACCTAAAAATCTTCTAAAACACTGTTTTGTATTTTTTAAATTTAATTTAGCATTTGATGTTCTTATTACATAATTGCTAAAAAAAAATACTCCCCAATTTTTCTTCTATGATCCAGGTTTATGCAATTTAGCAATTTTTTGTAGGAAAACTAAGCACGCTACCAAAATATATAAGGACACAAAAAGTTGTATTTTTAGGTGTTTCATCAAAAAAAAATATAAAAGTTGCAAAAAGTCAGTGGTGTACATTTTTTGTCAATAATATTAGCTAAGATACGTCCCACGCGGACACTGGTCTCACAAATTAAAATTAGTATAGTGCTAAATGAATCTTCCTATTTAAACAAACACCACAGTCACATTTTATTAAAATCGTTTTTACAGCCTGTATCTTAAAAACAAAGCATTTTCGGACCTATGTTTGTATGAACTTTCTTTTTAAGTGGCTCAGGAATATGCCTTTAGATTTTCCTACCGCAATTGGAAAACAATTTTTTTATTTTTAATTTAAGTTTTGCTATTAAAAGAAATGTAATATAAGCTCTATTATTTAAAAAAATTACGCGTTTCTAGGCTTTCTTAAAAGTGTAGCCAAACAAAAACTTTCTTTAACAATAATTTTTTTCACAACACCACACAAAACTTATTTTGGATTTATTATTTGTAAAAAGTCTTGGTCTAGCCCTAAGCGATACTTTTTGCATGTCTGGAAAGTAATCCAAAGAATATTTTGTAATTTGTTCTTAACTTTTATTTAAAACAAATTTGAGCCAACACAGTGCCGTATTATCGATTAGGCTGACTAGGCTACAGCCTAGGGCGCCATGAAAAAATAGGCGCCAGACAGGGGAGTAATAGGCGCTAGACAGAGAGTTTTTACAAATGTTTAGGTCGGGTGGGTATTAGCAGAAATACCTCTGTGAATAAGGTGCTATGAAATAAATGAAATAGGCGCGAAAGTGGAAGGAATGCCGTTTTGTTTCTTGGTCATGAAATTTCATTTCGTGTGGGAATTAAGGCGCCTGAACAGAAAATAGGCGCAACGAAGGTAAGGACCTTTTTGTTTTTTTTGCTCTTCAAAATATTTTTGTCATACAAAATAGGCGCTCTGGGACTTGTAGCCTAGGGCGCCTCATAGGGTTAATACGGCCCGAGCCAACATATTTTATCCTTATTTTAAAAGTTTTGTGTTTTAAAATTGTTCTAAAGTTTTTTGAAAGTATTACATTTCTGATCCATTTTCTATACGTATTATATTAAATTAGTATTTAATATAAAGACTTACAACTTACATTATAATCCTTAAAGTTCTTTTAATGAATTACAAAAGCCACTAAGTTTTATTCTGTGCTATTCTTGCTTAATGTTTTTAAATGGTCCTTTATAAAATTATTGAAAATACATTTTTCACTGCCGTGATTAAAGAGGATTTTTTCGCCTAAATGCTTCATCCAGTTAGTCACTTTTTTAACACCAGACATTCACTGTTTAACGATCACTTGTCATAATATTTTAAATTAAATTGCAACCTATTTTATGTGTTTCTAATATTCATTATTTATAGAACAAACACTTTATATAACTTGACTATTGAAAAAAAGAACTAAGCCTGGTATGTTTGTTAAATTTTGTTCGTTAAGCTCTTAACCAATTTTAAATTAGGATACCACTAATGACATTACTAATGTTTCTATCGAAAATTCCTAACTTAAGCGTTTAAAAATTATCTAAATTGAACCCTGTTGAATTGCACGGGGTTTAGACAGTCATTGGCAATTTAATTTAAGCACCTCTACCGGATGCTTTTAAAACTCTTCTAGTGCACTATAACATTTGTTTCATATTTTGCTTGATATTGTTGCTGTTAGTTCTAACAAAAAAAATACAGATAATTTCTGTATTTAAAGTAAATATTTTTACCATTTTATCAAGGTAGATTAAAGATTGGGTTTAGTTTAGTTATTCAGGGTGTGCGCTAATTATTGGTACACCGAAAACAATATTTTTTGTATGTTTTAAATATTTTAATAAAACTCGGTGTCTAGGGAATTTTTTACATGAGCTATTTATATCTGATATTAATTTTTATGTGTTAACTAAAGGGGATCAGCTACACTATTCTAATTTGTCTTAAACGTCCTAACCTTTTTATGCTACTCTTTATGTCACTTGTAAGTTAAGCAGTAAACTCACCTATGCTTTTTACACAAAAAGGTATACTTTGTTATAATGGCTCTGACCAAGCGTTTTCAAAATATTTGCCATTAAGTGGTTTAGTGCAACCAAAAAGTATATGGATAATACGTTAAGGCCGCGGTCCGAATTGTGCTCACAGCATTTACGACATATAGACTGCTTACGTGCGGTCCGATTTAAGTAAGCGCGCCAACGCCTGTGTGCAGTATTAATAATTCGGACCACTTCTAAGTGTGTTTCGAATTCAACAAGCTTAACATAACCTACCCAGCAAACACTGTTTGCCGGCAATATACATTTTTCATATTGGCATTGATGGTAAAGCATTGGCAATTGGTTGGCAATATTATGCCAACATCTAATACGCATTAAAAGTCAACCCTAAATAAACACTTCATTGTCAATAAATTTTACATGCGGGCGAATTGCCGGCAAGCATACAAAAATGGCGACATACCAATCCTGATTAAATAAAGCATGACTTTTTGTTGCAGGCAAATCAATATTGGATTTTTGAAGGCAAACCGTCAGCGCATATTCATACTTTTCAAACCATATTATTATCATAGGTATTTAACTAACATTAGAGCAATTTTTTGATCTGTTTTATTTATAATGGCAGCTAAACAACATTATTTGATGTTTTTTTACATACTTTAAAGGAAATGGCCTTTTCATAACATTTTATTGTTACAAATCATGCAAGTAAAAATTAGGTCAAACAAAATGTTTATCATGTATTTTTAAGAGAATAAAAATAAAACTGATGGTAAAATTAGCTATGTTAATTTCGACCGAAGGTGACAAATTCAAATTTCGCTTAGCGGAAATACAAGATTTGACGATTTTGACAGATGAAGAAAAATTGCTTTTGTTGTTTGTCTGTTTTGTGCAATAGTCTTCTACGTGGTTTTCTAGCTTTTTAGTTACTTTTTTAAGAAAAGAGTTTTTAATAGACATAATTGTGTGTATTCATTACCTAATTAATGTGTGTTGTGTGATTAATTGGTGATAACTAGTTATTTAAGAAGACTTCTACTCCTTTAAAATATTTCCCCCTATATGTGCTGGATCTGAGAATTGAGTGTAAATGTGCCTTGAATACTTTTTTATTACATACGTTTAATTTTTTTATAGTTTATTGTTACTGTATAAAAATTTATATTATGTGATTTTTTTAAAGACAAAGTTTTCCTGCTTTTTTTAATTTTTTCGACTACAAAAATCTAAATTATGTTATTTAACTTTTGGGACATTTCACTTCTAAAACTTGCAATACTTATTTAATGATAAATGCCATTACCCTAAACGCATTTTTTCATCATAACTTATTAATGATGGATGCCATCACAGTATCTTGAACACGTGGCCCAATAACGGCCAATTGCCACTTTCATGTCTTTTTGTTATCTTTTCGCCAATAACTTATTAATGATGGATGCCATCATCCTAAACGCATTTTTCATCCTAACTTATTAAAGACGGATGCCATCACATTATCTGTAACACGTGGCCCATTAACGGCCAATTGTCCATTTCGTGTCTTTTGGATACCTTTTGCCAATGCCTTGCCATTAGAAAGTGTTGGCAATGCCAGTAAATTAAATTTACATGGCCGGCAAAACATGTTATATGGGTAACAAATAGACATGAGTGGAGCATGTGGTATAATTAAGGAAGATGGGAAAATGCTTGTATTTCAGGCATATCTCGCAATCGAGAAAAGTGTTGATAGACATTTTTTATTTTAAACGCTTGAAATCACGGACACAATACATCGATTCATATAAATGGCGCCAAAAACCGTCGATCCTTACGATGCTAATGATCTGACCCGTGAGTACTGAGCACTAGGGTGTGACGTCACATGTGACGTCATAGCTTCCACAACGCTAAAGGTAAGTGTAAAAAGCACGAATCGTACCGCGTGTTGGTACGCTATAAGCACTGCATAATTTGACGCGGCGCAGCCTAAATTATTCGTTTATGATGAGGCAGTTACAGTTATTATTATTAAGGCATTTTTGGTAGAACTTAATCACTTAAATCAATGATATATTTATAAGATTGTTCACCAAGCAAATTTGTATAACATACTGATATTTCGCCGTAAATCCCTTTGCTGCCATATTTTAAACCTCAAAGTCTGAAAGGACAACGAAATATTCTAAACTTATTTTTTTAAATAATATAGGCACGGGATTGGCTTTTGCAACGTCCAAAATTATTTTCATTTTAAAATTACACACTTTTTATTATTCTAAAATGTGCTTTTGCCCAAGTATTTTGTCTTTTTAATTATTTAGTAAAATGTGTTAAATTCTAAAAATTTGATGGTTTTGGCAACACTGCTTAATTTAGGCGACTCTAGGCGGTGCTGCCCTCATAAAAATGTGAAGTATTTACAAAATAAAATAGATTTCTTACAATTACGTTCCAGAGACCTACTCAAAGCACGATTTTATAAAACGATATGAATGTACAGTGGCGGAGTAAAGACAAATTAGTTTTGTTAAATACCTAATTTTAACTTTAACAAGTCACAGACTTAGAGCGTTATCAGAAATAAAATTTTGGATCGTAAATATTGATTTCAGAATTACAGATTAGGGATGTGCGATTTTCATCGGTGATATCAAACCATCGATGTTAGGGAATCGATGGTCGATGTTTAACAAGCTTTTAGGTATAGCCGGCTGTTTTCTATTTAGAAGCATTTAAAATGACACAACCACAAATTTGGTGGATTGTTTTTAGGAATTTGACCGGTTTGCCGCGAAATAATAAATAGTGTGTTAGTCTCAGGTTTAAATAAGGAATCTTCCGATCTACCGATAAAATTAGTAAAAACCGCCAGTAATAACAAATTTATTTACATTTTTGGTGGTTTTTATAAACGTAAATAAAAAAACCGCTGGACGGCGGTTCGCTTCTTATAATTGAGCAAAACCGCCGGCGGTCATTTTGCCAGTGCCTAAAGAAAAATACCACAACTATTTATCTGTATTATTGTTTATATTTAAATAAAAATTAATAACGCATGTCTACCTGGACACATAGCTTGGGATTTTATAGTAAAACATTTTCTCTTATCTAAATTCAGAACGTTTTAAAACTTGGTAGGTAGCTGAAATTTTAATAAAATTATCTTTTCAATTTTAGGATAACAAATAAAAATGTATTTTCTTATTTGAAAGAGTGCACTTTTGCGGTGGTCCCATAAAAAGAAAGTCAGGATAGCGATGAAGAAAGGTACTAGACCTATTTGTTTTTTTCTGCCATACGTTGTTTGTGCGGATAAGCCGCCTCTAGATTGATTAATGCTAAAATAATAAAGAATAAAGTTCGTTAAAAAAGGATGAGATCAGGGCGCATTCAGAATAGACAACCTTGGGGTAAAATTAACCCTTTTCATGGAACTAAAAGACAAGCGGGTAGCTGCAGCTCCGTGTGTATCGATTTGTTGCAGCCCCGCGTGTATCGATTATATGCTTTTGACAGATATAATGGGTTTTACAAGCGGTTAGCTGCAGCCCCGTGTGTATCGATTTATTGTAGCTCCGTGAGTATCAATTTATAAGCTTTTGACAAATTAGTGTATTTTACTAGCGGTTAGCAGCAGCCCCGTGTGTATTGATTTATTGCAGCCCTGTGAGTATCGATTTATAAGCTTTTGACCAATTAATGTATTTTAATAGCGGATAGCTGCAGCGTCGTGTGTATCGATTTGTTGCAGCCCCGCGTGTATTAATTTATTAGCTTTTGACAGATATAATGTATTCTACAAGCGTCCAGCCGCATCCCCATGTGTCGACTTGTTGCAGCCCGCGTATATTGATTTAAGAGCTTTTGACAGACAATATAAAAAACCCAAGACAGAATATAAATGGGGAGTCATGGTTAGTTAATTCCTTAATTAAACCTTCCTTTCTGTCAAAATCTTATAAATCAATTGACACGGGTCTGCATCTAACCCCTAAAAGAGAACTAGTAGTGTTTTTTAGTTAATAATTACCGATCTAATAGTAATAATAATAAACTAATAATAAACTAAAAAGGGAAAAATAAACATTTAAAAAAAATAACCGACTTAAAAAAATTAGTAAAACTTACTCAAAAGTTTAAAATATAAAAAAGTCGCATAATAACATGTGCTTAACTACTCAATGTTTATTACTAAATAAACAAAAGATTTTTTCACTACCAACCTAAAATATTGCTATTATTTACTCCATTCCTCTAAAGAGATTTAATTTTTCTTACCCTAGGTAAATAATAATAATAAAAAAACCCCTAGGTAAGTACTGAGAACAATATTCATATCAAAATTGACACATGCCAAATTATTACAAAAGTAAAGCCAATCTGATTAGAAACACGCTAAGTCTACTTAATATTCCGATAAATTTTACAAATTCTTAGGAAATTACTAATACCAAAATTAAAATTGTTAATATATCAATGTTTGCAGTGAAAAAAATCTATATACATATACATACCTCGGGCGAAAATGTTATTAGCATTTTTTGATCCTGAGGCGCGTAGCACCGAAGGATATAATGTGCATACATTTTTTCGTATTTGTTTTGAAACACCCTGCATTAAACATTATTTTCTACTAATAAAAAATCTATTAGGATTTTCTTTTATTAAAAAGGTTTTTTTGGCAAACAGTAATTAAAATTTTAAGTAAATATTTGTCTTTTATATTTTATATAAAATAACTATTTATTAAAATTATATACTCGTACCAGTTCAAAATTACAATGGCCAATATTTGTCAATAAGTGAATTTGATACGTGCGTTTTCTGCCTAATCTCTACCTGTAAGCGTTTAACACACTAAAACTCCATTGATAGAATATAGTATGTAGCTGGCACGACGTGAAGGTATATAATTTTCTTTAATATGTTTTACACTTTTTCTTCACAATTGATTGAGGATAAATGCTTCAAAAATGAGTTGCACCCCAACATACACACATTCATTCTTACATACATATATCATTGTAAGTTAAAAAAGGCTTGTTAAAAAATTATTAGCCTTGGATAGCAGCGGTTCGTTGGATCAGTACAGATTAAAATTTGACTATTGAACTAAAATGTGGCATCAGCGCAGATAAGTCCGACCTTCACTAAAAGCATCGCGGCTGTTGATTGGGCTACGACCACCGCGGCAGCGTAGAATTGTCCGGTTAGTAACAGCTACTGCTCAATGAATCGACAACGCAAGACGCATACAAGGTTTAGAATTATTGGAAATATTAAAGTTTGTAGACACGACTCAAAGTCGATTTTTTTTCTTTACTTTAATACTTTTTTACGCAAAATATGCTTTATTTCCATTGATTCTAAGGAAGACATTATATCTGTATTTTTAATATACAGTATTGGGTATATAAATAATGTAATTTTAAATATATGTAATGTAAATATGACGTAAATTTATTTAAAACCTAAAACAAAACTTTGCGTTAAAACATTGAAACACAGGACTATCCAAATCAGAAGTTTGCCATTAGTTACTTTTTTATTAGTCACGATACAAAATTATTTAAGTAAGTAAAGGAACTATGAATATTTTATTACCATGAGAATGGCCACTTTTCCAGGACTATTTTAAATTGGATAGGTATATTACATGTGGACTTTTTTAAAGCTCTTTTAAAGATTTTCGGTTGGTAATAATTTATACCTACAGGGTGTTCCAAATAAAAAGTGTTACTCTGTAACTCACAAACACGATAATTTTTTATTAGAGGAAAGTGACAACTTGCATAAACATTATAAATAAAAACATTTTGTGGTAAATATTAACAATAACATATTTGAAGATATGTTTTGTAGTTCGGCGGATTCATTTAATGGATGGTAATTATTTGGGTACACGCCAAAAATTAAATTAAAAGTACCAAAAAATAAAACAAGTGAAAAGATAACTAAAATCGTCGTTTCGGTGGGCCACCGTTTTCAAGATAAACAAGAAATATATAGACGACCCTGATGTTTGTCCACCTAATTATTTTTAAAAACCTAATGTACTTATTCTTTTAGGCACATATTATTTTATAACCCCTCGTATAAAAAAAGACAATTCGTTGTTTTACACCTTTTTATTTACAATCAGCTTAATAATGGTACGTAACTATGGTAACGGAAACGAAACGTTACTATGGTATTTCTTTTTTTTATTTCAGTGATCACTTTGCTGTTTAAGCGAATATAGCAAAGTGATCAAAATTAAACTGACTATACAAAGCTTTTGCTTGCGCTTATTTAAATAAGCAGAGAAAAAAACAAACACATTTTTACAACTTTTCAAACTAAGCAAAAATATATTAAGTCTGTTACATATTACACAATTAAATACTATTGATTTTTTTACGATATTTATAATCTCTCACTCCTTCGGACTAAGAGGGGATATGACGGCCCAACACCGATTTAGTTGAAATAGGTTATACAGTTTTGATTTATGTATATGTAATATACTATTACAGATAACAAACCAGAACTAAGCAAATCTTATACTAGTATTTTTATTTACAATTATTTCAAATGTTAATAATTGGTTTTTAAATCTTTATCTTTATTCAATTTCATTAATCTTTAGATGGTATAATAAAGTAGTTAAATCAATTTTAGTTTTAAGGTTTTTTCAATATAACATCTTTTGGACCCACCCTGTATAACGCTTCTTTATTTTTTTATAAACTATAGATACCTATGCACAATTCCTATAAACAGTACACTCTATCAGGTGCACTCTTTCTTAAATACTATATATATTTTTTAAGTTTTTTGGTATTTTTACGTAAAAGTAATTAAGTTTGCTAAATTTCCGATGAAAAAATTGTCAAAAACATAGTAAAAAATCCTAAATTTTTTTATAATTTTTTGTTAAAATTTTATAAAAAATCACAATTTCTTTTATATCCTCGTTATTATTTAAGGTATGTAATTTTACTAAATAACATTTTAAATGGATATTTTGATTGTCTATAAGTTTTGTCTTATACAATTTTTTGTATCTTTTGTAGTTTTTAAGAAAGAAAATATATTAAAAAAAAATTAAATTGTAAATATCTCAAAAACTAAAAGAGATGGTAAAAAATTTATAAAACAAAAAAGATGTAACTTTAAAGGCTTAACCTCGAAAGTTTTATAACTTTTTTCCAACCTAATAGTTATCGAGATATTAATAAAAATCGATTTTTAGGGAATTTATAGAAAAATTAAAAAAGTTTATTTATTGATTCTTTTCAAGTTTTTTGATGTTTTTGGGTAAAGTTGATCAAGCTTATTAATTTCCAATGAAAAAATTTTCAAAAATATTATAAATAAGAAAAAATAATTTTTTTAACATTTTTTGGTCAAAATTCTATTGAAAATCACATTTTATTTTATATCTTTGTTATTATTAAAGCTATGCAATTTTAGGATATAATAATTTAGATGAAAAATTTAATTGTCTATATTTTTTGTTTTACACAATTTTTTGTATCTATTATAGTTTCTGAGAAAAAAATATTTTAAAAAATTTAAATCATAAATATCTCAAAAACTAAAAGAGATGAAAAATTTTTATAAAACATAAAAGATGTAATTACAAATTCTCTATTCTAAAAGTTATATAATCTTTTTCTCTAAACTTAATAGTTATTGAGATATTAATAAAAATCGATTTTTAGGGATTTTTTCCATGCTTCCCTTCAAAAAATAGAAAAATTAAAAAGTTTATTTATTGATTCTTTTGCATTTTTTGATGTTTTTGGGTAAAATTTATCAAGCTTATTGATTTCCAATAAAAAAATTGTCAAAAATAATATAAATAATGTTTTAAAAAAATTTAAATTTAAAAACAAAAAAATCATTTTAATTTGTATCATTTTAATATGTATAATAATATTCTACGATATTATATATATCGCCAAATAAAATTTTATCTTTATATCTTCATAAATAAACTGAAAGGAAAAATAATTTTGATGTTTTTTTATACACCCTGTATATTTTTTTATTATAGCATCAAAATACTTAAGATTCTACATAACTCATAAAATTTTTAAATTTGTAGTTTTAAAATTTAAAGAGTTATGACCAATTATATATTTTTAATATTTTTATATTAATTCCTTTTTGAATTATCCTGTATAAAAAAATAAATATTTTTATTAAGTTTGTATAATTGTAATTTATCTGTATAAATGTTTTTTTTTAGATTACAAGATTAAGGTCAAAAATAATTTTTAAACATTTTTTTGTTTAATTTACCATATATTATTTTTGCCCCCTGTATAAAAACTAATAATAAAGTTTTTTCATGTTTTTGATTATGTATATTTTAATTTATATTTTAAAAAATATCTTTAATAACTAATAAATTATAAAATTTTTAATTTTTAAACGAATTTTTAAAAATGTATAATAATTTTTTCAAACACTCTGTATAATGGAATTATATGTTTTTATATTAAACACTTATGCATATCTCTGTATATAAAATTTTATTTAATTCTATTGACAAATAAAAACGTAAAAATTTTTAAATATTTTTCAAAAAAAAATTATATTAATTTTTTGAAACACCCTGTATACTACAAATACATATTTTACAAAAGCATAAGTCGGTATACATCTTTTAACCGATATTTGTTTTGATAAGTCAATAAATAAAGTAACTATATGAATTTCAATTTTCAAATTTTAAAGTTACGTACAATCTTTTTGACCCATCTTGTATAATTATTTTCTATATTTTTTTAATAGTCATTTAAATGGATACATTTTGTATTTTTTAAAAACTGTAGATTAATTAATAACGGGAAAATAACTCTTTTTCTATTTTTACATTTTCCCAATTATCTTCTTTTTGAATCACCCGGTACATAAATTTTATATTTTTTTAGAAACCCGATACAAGTGTACATAAGCAAAAAGAAAATTATTTCTTTAATCACAATACTAACGCTAAAATTAAATATCAAATTTTTAATTTTTAAGTTAATGTAACTACTTTTTGTAACACTCTGTATAGATTTTTTATACGCTTGTATAAACTTACCAATACTAGGTATCTACTACAAAATGTTTTATTCAATTATCTCAAATAGCACAGATGTTAAAGACATTTCAAATTTGGATAATTTTTATTTTACTTTCCGCACGCTAGGTAGGAAGTGCGGAAAATTGTTTTTACACATTTTTTTAAATCATTTGGGGTGACCTATAAAATGATGTAAAAATATTTTTTACCAGTTGTTTCGTTTGCGAGAAACGATTAATCAAGATGGCGTAGGGGGTGGGGGAAATTTTTTCTGTCATTTTTCAGGTTTTTTTGGGAACATCTATATAGCTGTATACCCATTTTTTCAAAATTCCTCCAATAAAAAAGTTGAAAAAAATGTCGTAGCACATAAAAAATAAAAAATCACTCCTAATTTAAAAACGAGAGTGGGGGAAAGAACCGTATATGTCAACACCTAAATATACCGCAGTATTCTTCCTAACTGTATATATGTAAGACCCTGTATACAAAATAAAAGTACCATTATTTTTAAATTATGATGACTGTTTTCTGCAATGCTCTGTATAATGGATAAAGAATCTTAATTTATATACCTAATATTACCCCCTGTATTACTTTATGTGCGTAACATACTCATACGTGGAGTCAAAACTACATGAAATACACAATCATGTGTGTTTCATATAGTTTTTACTTTTACGCGAAAATTTCATACTTTAGACCACCCTTGTAAATATCCCTTGCTGTTTTTTTTTAGCGAGATTTTGTATTGAAATCGGGCATATTTTTGTATAAATGCGGCATACGGACGTAAAAATTCCAAATTTTCCGATCCAAGTCTTATTTTCAACCTGTATACTGTATTTTTTTAGATATTACGAAAAAACGACGCAAGTTTAAAATCCACTGACAGTTCATATATTTTTTAACCAACCCCGTATTACAGACCTTCTTGTGTAGACAGGAGCTCGATTTTGGCAACTATTCAAAGCCCTCTAGCCGAATTTGATAGACGAAAAAATCGCGATTTTTGGGCAAAAATGTGTATTTTTTTTTTGAAATGTGTTTTTTACCTATTTCTACGTGTTTGTAGAAAAAAACGTAAAAAGGTTTTTTAAAGATAATTAAACGATCTAAGGGATGACGCAAAGGTTATTTGATAATTTTAATAAATAAAGCGACAATTTTAGATCAAAGTGGTCACTTTTTTAGTAAATTTTAAAAATTCGTATCATTAAAAGCGTTCAACCCAGCGACTTAAAATTTTGGTATCTTGTAGAGCAAGAGGTGGACAATATGCCAGAATTATTTTAGAATTTTAGCTTAAATAGTTTTTTTGTAATTAAATAAAATGTAAAAATGTCCCATTTTTTACCAAAAAATGGAAATTTTGAAGCTTTATAAAACACGCTGTATAAAAGGTACGATTATGATTAATATCTCGTTTTATAGAACTTTTTGTAAAGAATCTAATTCCATTTAAACTTTTTTAATTTAGAGTCACAATTTCATGAAAAAAATTAAAACCTGTAAAAATTCTTAAATTTTTGTCATTTTTTTTCAATTGAACATTTCTCACAGAAAATGAAATATTTTAAACAGAAGACCATTTAGGCATTTTAAGTCCTAAAGAGGCCCTTTTATATTTTACCAACAGCGTGACGATTAATAAAACAGTTTTCGAGTTATTAAGGCTCAAAGTCGGTCAATTTTTTACTACAAAAACATAAGTAACTCTTTTTCTATTCATCCGATTAAACCCAAAAACAATAGGGTTCTGACGGGGACCATTTCTGACCTCTTCGCAAAATTTAGTTTCGATAAAATAAAACCCTCGACAGATAATGGATTACGCTCACCTCGTTTTTTCAAAAGTCACATTTTTTGCGAAATCCTGTACTTAACGTTATTCAATTGTTTTGAAACTTTTTGGACAGTTGCTCCATTAAGTGGCCAATTTTTCCCCAAAAATATTAACTTTCCATCTTTTACAGTTTTTTTGTTATAATTTTTTTCTATAATGATGCAAAACCAACACGAACAGCGACCTACAACATAGTAAGGTGGTAATATAGACGGCGTCATGGCCGTCTATAAATAAATAATAGTTTTAAAAACTAAAAAAACTATTTTTTCATAACTTTTCCCTCATAGATATTTACAAATGAAATAATTATAACATTTAATATATTAAGCACCCCACGCTTTTATTCTGAAGTGAATTATTCTGTTATTATCTTAAATTTTATTATAATTCTATTTTGAGGTATATAATTATGATTCATTGTTTGACCTTTTATTACTGTAATACAAACTCTTTGTAATGAAAAATTATTTTTTAATTTTTAGTTCGGTTGCATGTGTGTGTTTTTTTAGTTTTTTAAACTATTATTTATTGTTCATTTTTAGTTCGATATATCAATTATAGTTTTCTGCGGACATGTGATATTGAAATGTTTCACGAACTATTTCGTAATCTAATCATTTCATTTAAAGCTTCACTGTTGCATGGGGTTTCAGAACACAACTACTCCGAACAAGTTTCTGTCAGCCTTATGCTGAGAGTACGTCCTAAACTGCACGCATGCGCAGATCGCGCACTAGCTCTTTCTCTGTTACTCTCCTACAGAAAATCTATAAAGGAATTTATTTATCCTGGCGATCCTAATCAGGATAACGGGATACTGTTTGCAGTTATTACATTGTCATTGGTCCTTGATACGTGTGCAAAGTTTCAAAGAAATCGAATCGCTGGAAGTTGGTGAAAATTAAGCTTAAAGATTCCGTTACATACATACATACATACATACATACAACCCAAGCTAATAAAAGCGTGATAATTAAACAAAAATAATAAAATTAAAAATTAATTATCATTTAGGTTTTAAATTTTAAAATTTTTATCTTTTTTAGGATATTCTAGAACTGCTTAAGCCTGATTTATAGTTTCAGTAACGTAAGCCGTAAAACTTAAGACTTAAGCGTTAAGACGTAAAAAGTAAGCAGTAATAACATTTTGCTTTGGCTGTCTAATTCCTTCATCATTTTTGTACAAAAAAATAGACCTTATTTAAATCGATACCTTGGACCTTTTTTCATAAAATCGCAATCAGACATACTAGCATTTTTTATGTAATAAAAAATTTATTTCTTTTGATAAAATTATTAACTTGTGGGACGGATGGGGTTTCCAAGGAAACAAATGGACCGAAGATTTTTAATTTTCAAAAAAAACCATTTTCATAAAAAATTTTGCTTGTAAAAAATATGATTCACGATGAGAAAATGTTGATTGTGTATACAGGGTTCGCAAAAACTTTAAAAGCAATATTTTTCTTCAAGAGTAAACTACTTTTCATTTTTAAGCAATATCCCTTTGGAAAAATTTATTTAGAATCAAGACTGTAGTCGATAAAAACAATGGTACATTTTACTAAAGTTTATAATTTTGTGAAAATGCCTTGATCACATCCATTTACAGCTGAAAAATTCTGTTGTGTAGAAAATTGGAGAAAGCTGTGTTTGAAAAGCAAATTTAACAATAATAAAGTAATTTAAAGTGCTATTCAAAGTATTATTTTTTAAATATTTTGCTTAAAAATAAAAAATATAGGTAGTTTACTCTAGGAGAAAAATCATGTTTTTAAAGTTTTTGCATACCCTGTATACAAAATTAACATTTTCTATTCGTGAATCATATTTCTTTACAAGCAAAACTTTTTATGAAGAATGACTTTTTTTGAAAAATGAAAATTTTGGTTCATTTTTCCTCTTGTAATCCCCAGTCGGTAGAAAGGATCTGAGTTTTTTGAAAGAACCTAAAGCATTCCAAGATATTTAGGCTTTTTATTGTCAAGATTTTATGCTTTTCAAAAATATCTTTTACAGCACATATAATAAGAGTTAACATGAAATATTAAAAATACTTTTTGTTATACTTTGAACCTTTATAACCTACAATTTTTCAGCTCATTTTCTACAAACATATATATAATACTATTTACTTGATCACGAAATATTTTTTGTTGCACAAGATGAAAGTTTCAAGAAATTTTAGTGAAATTTTACTAGCAAATTTAAAATTTTCAATATTTCAATAAATTTCAGAAATTTCACTTAAATTTCATAAATTTCCGAAATTTTATTTGAAATTCCAAAATTTCAGAATAATCATTAAAATTTTAAATGAAATTTTACTTTCTTTTAAAAAGTAATTTTTTTCCATCCCTAACTCCAACAAGTTAGGCCGCTAATACCATTCAGATAAATTCCGTAGTGCTTTATATGTGTAAATTAGATTTTCGTATATCAAGTTGTAAGCATAAATTTATTTAAGAACTTTTTAACTCTTGTATTTTTTTACTTTACCAACTTTAAATTAAAAGAAAATCATTATATGTCAAGATGGGAAAAATAATTTTATAAAAAATGTTACAAACTTATCCTCTACGATATAATACCCGCGGCTTCGTACGCATTAAATTTTATCTAAAGGCGCGTTTAGACGGTTCACTTTGGATGATCATTTCGGATGAATCATCCAAAGTGAAATAAAAGTGAATCGTCTAAACTAGTATTCATCGAAAGTGATCATCCAAGATGAAGATGAAATAAAGTTGAACGGGGCTCTACTTCGTTCACTTTCGGTGATTCACCGCGGATGAATTATCAAAAGTGAACCATGTAAACATTCCCGGTGGCGTACAGTGATTAGTGAATGGTTTAAAATCTAGCACGTGGTGGCTGTTATTTACTGCGAATAGTTATTTTTTTATCAGTGTTGTGTATTAAACATGGTTTTTAAGTGGAAGGAAGACCATACTCCGTTAATTTTAAACTTAATTAAAGACCGACAGTGTTTGTGGAATACGAAATTAGAAGAGTATAAAAGTAAAACCGCCCGAGAAAGAGCTTTAAAGGAAATCGTCGACGAGCTAAATATCGAAGAGGTGACAGTTGAAGATGTTAAATTAAAGATAAAAACAATCCGTACAAGATACTCATCTGAGCTGGCTAAAGTAAATCAGTCAAGAAAGAGTGGAGTAGGGTCAGATGATATTTATGTACCAAAACTTTTTGGTATAAACTAGCAGATTCTTTTTTAAATGCAGTATGTATACCAAGGAGTAGCACAGCAACTAAAGTAAGTATAATATTTTGTCTACTTAATAATTTCGGTAAAAGTGCCGAATAGGGTTTTCTGCCGTTTTTATGATTTTTTAAAAATAAATGATACTCACTGATTTTAGACCCTTTTCTTATTAAAACAACAGTGGCGCTGATTCAAAATATCCCGTTTTTAATTAATTATAACTTAACAATCTTGCGGGACTGGGGAGTGAATAGGAGTGCTGGGCGGGGTAAAATAAGTAAAATTCGTCAAAATCACAACCAAAATTAAGAAAAAAATCTTTTTTTTCTGAATATTTAAAAAAAATGGAGAAATTTAGAAAAAATTGAAGTTTAAGTTTCATAACCTCAAATTTTGCAAAAAGGTTAAAGAATCGTCATTTATTGCAAGTAAATATGAAAAGCATTTGGCAACATCGAAAATATGTCAGAGTTATTTTTTTAATTCCCTAATTAAGCCAATTAAAAAAAAGAAGGTGTTGCTGAACTAACCTGATCGTGACTTCGGCCACGTTGAATTTAAATTAAAATAATCCGCTATATATACAACTCGGATGCGTAAAGTTGGATAGGCCGTTGTTGCTAAATGTTCAGATTAAAAGTGAAGAACTTTCGAAAAATTCCAATTTTTGTTTTTACAAAAAAATACAAAATATTTTATTACAGCGCCATTACATTATGATTAAGAACAAATAGGCGATGACATTTAAGCCAAAATATTTTTAAAAATCATAAAAACAGCAGAAAACCCTATAAGGCATAATTACCATATTATTTTCAAAATAAGAGGTTTTCAATAAATCACTATCATCAATTCGTAAATAAATATATTAGCAACACAAATGATAAAGAAATGTTTAAATCATTTTCCATTGCCAGGGGACAATTTCTGTGGAACAAAACCGCTTTGCGTAGTCATCGCGCAAGTCTGCAGCAGATCTCTTTGGGTTGTTACTTATCGCAAGTTTAATATCTCTAAGACCTTCGTGTTTAACCTGCCGCCATGTTCCAGGTAAAATTTCGCCTTGCTCCCATACTTCAGTATCAACCAATTCTTTATTAACGTATGGGTTTTGTCGGGAAGAAGTTGTTCTAAGCCAATTATGAAGAACACATGTTGTTTTCACTAATAGTTCAGTTGTTTCCACTTTAAGTGGAATAGCCTTTTCAAATATTCTGAAACGCGACACGAGAATGCCAAACGCATTTTCTACCACGCGACGCGCCCTGGATAGCCGGTAATTAAAAATCTTTTCTTCATCAGATAATAATTTTTTGCTGTAAGGTTTTAAGAGATATTTTCTAAGCGGAAAAGCGTCGTCCCCCACAAAGACGCCATTTTTGGGTATATTTAGCCAATTATTCTCTAAAGCTTCATTAAATGTGCATTTGGAAAATACTAGTGCATCGTTTGCTCTACCATTCGTACCGACATCAATGTACAAAAAATTGTAGTTAGCGTCTACAATTGCAAAAAGGATGACACTAAACGTTTTTTTATAGTTGAAAAAATAGGAACCGCTCTTCTTAGGACAACGTATCGCAACATGTTTGCCGTCCATAGCTCCGCAGCAATTAGGAAAATTCCAAAGAGTGTAGTAATCCTTCATCACTTTTTCCCACTCCGCCGTTGTAGCGCCAACCTGCAATGAATAATAGGTGTAAAAAATGTTGTACTTTGAAATAAAATTGCATGAATGAAAACATTTATATGAACGTGTGTATTTGTTTCAGATTTTACAACGTCAATCAAGCCTGACTCAAGAGATTCAAGAAATTGACAATAATGATTTAGAAGAATATACTCAAGTTAGAGATGCCACACCTGTAGTAGCAACCGTAAATGACGATGCACGTAAAACTGTCAGAAAAAATAGCAGTCAGAGAGACTGGGAAGCCCCACCTTCAAAAAAGAGCCGTTTTTCTGAAATTGGGAATGTAGAAAGGGCAATTGATAAATTATCTGCACTTTCTGCACATAATTCTGCCGCAGAAAGTGAACATGAATTTGATCACTTCTGTAAAAGTCTGGCAACACAACTTAAACGGATGCCCCTGGATCGCGCCTTACTTTGTCAGGAAAAGCTGCAAAAAGTCATGACTGAAGAGCGAATGTATTTATTCCGATTGCAAAATACTCCGGAAGATGTTCCCCAAAATGATCCCCAGTGGACTTACTTGCCTTCGCCGAATAGTCAGATGTCAAACTCGACAATATCCTATGGAATAAATTCCTATTCTGCCACCCCCATTCCTTCACCATTACAGTCGCCTAATCTGCCGGCCTCTGTAGCAAGTGCTGCCCAAAATGAAATACACCCGGAACAGTTATCCCCGGATATATTGTCACAAGCCTTGTCTACTATTAATTACCAGTAAATAAATATGTGTTTCATTTCATTATATTTTGTAACTTAATGTGCATTATATTCACAGATTATATTAAAAGTATGTGCCTTATTATTTTAATGTAAAATAATCCTATAGGTATCTACTTACCTTTATATATACTTGAAGAACTTTGTAAATAGCGTCCAATACTTCTGGTAAAAACTGAGAGATAGAACATTTTGGTACACGGTATAATGCTTCTAATGTTGCAAAGCAATCGCCTGCTGCAAGATATCTAAGTACAATTTGCAGTTTTAGCCTGGGACAAAGACTTTCTCTCATATTTGTATTTTCTTTCTGAATTATTGGCGCGACTTTTTCAAGTAGCTGTTCAAATTGAGCTGCAGACATCCTTAAATGATTTTTGAACATTAATTGATCTTCGACAAACCATTCTTGTAACAAACAAGCTGAAGCACCTGTTATATTTCGTCGATTTATCCATGGCCTTATCCACCAACGTCTTATTTTTCTACGCTTTATTTTTCTTAATTTACTTACAAGATATTCACTGATTATAACAATGCCTGTACGTACAACTTCATTTGGCGCCATTTTTTAGTGAACTGAATAATTCACTTTGGTTGATCCGTATAAACATTGTTGTCAAAATCACTTTGGATGATTCATCCGAAATGATCACCCAAATTGAACCGTCTAAACGCGCCTTAACCAGACTTTTGCTTTATGCGTGTAGTCAGTTAAACCTTCCTCTTAAATCCCTCTATCTATTAAAAAACAAAATGCATCAAAATCCGTTGAGTAATATCAAAGACAATTGAAGTTTCACTACACTATAATTGTCTTTGGTAATATCAATTTTTAAATATAAACAATTTTTTTAAACACTCTGTATATGTTTTCTTGGATAATATTATATACATAAACCTTCCTCTTGAATCAATCTATCTATTTAAAAAAAAATCGCATCAAAATTCGTTAAGTAGTTTTAAAGATCTAAGCATACAGAAAGACAGACCGAAAAAGGGACTTTCATTTTATACTATGTAAGGATAATAATATTATGGCATACATTAAATAATTTTTAGTTTTCAAACAAAAACATATACAAATATTGTTCAGTGGTTATAGTTTTATCATTTATAAGTTATATTCGGCAATATTTACATTAGATTTATTTGGGTAGGTACATACTGTGTAGGTAGTATTAAATTAACATTAAATTAATAAATAATTTGAGACGACGCTCATAAATGTATTATGGCATGATCTTGCGGCCGTTTTGAATACTAGGTAAAATAATGGTGACATCTGTTTTCGATGTTTCGCCCAAGCCCCAAAGGAGCAATTTCAGCGCCATACAGCGTTTTCCGCGTGTAACTACAAGATTTGACCCCAGCGCCAACTGGTGCCCATTACGAAAAAATCGGCTTTTAAGTGGTTATACGGGGGCTTTTGGAGGTGTAATATCTTCTTAAATGCAAATATCTTGAAAACGGTTGTTCAGACTAAGATTCTTACAAGGCATACCTTTTTTGTGTACAAAGCATAGGAAAATGTAATGGTTTACTTAGATGGTACATATACCGGGTGACCACAGGCTGTTGTTACCCCCAAATTTTTCTTTAGTTTTTACGAAGGACTAATAAAAATTTTACTGTAATATTATCACAAAAATTGACATTTTTTGACATTATCACAACCTCAAAATCACTTCCGGTTTAAACGGAAGTTCCATCAATTTTCTTATTTTAAATACAAGTACCTACTTTTTTACTATATCTGTAGTCTGTACAAAATTCTCTTTTCAACGATATATCATACAGGATGTTTCTTTTCAAAATGGCGGCCAGAGAAGATTTTTAAAGACAATCAAATGCCGCCATTATTTCTTTTTGAATAAATTTTTTGCTAAGTAGGCTTTAAAAACAAAAAAAAATGTCCCATTTTACTTTTACAGGTAGTAACATGTTCATTTTCTTTAATAAATTACTAAAATTTCGAAATTTTAGTTTTTAATGTAATTAATGAGAGAAAATTTAAAATTTAATAAAAATTTTAAATGGAAACACCCCTAGTTTATTTTTTTTAAATTCTACACTAAATTTTTTTGTAATGACGTATCACAATATATGTTTATTTTCAAGATGGCGGTCATAGATCATTTATTGACGACATCCGCATAACGGAATTCTTTAATTACATGCCGCTATCTTGAAAGTAAACAATATGTTGTGATACGTCATTGGAAAGAGATTTTAGTGTGAAATTTTAAAATGAAGTAAAATAGAGGTGTTTTCATTTAAAATGTTTGTCAAATTTTGAATTTTCTTTCACTAATTACATTAAAAACTAAAATATGGAAATCTAGGTAATTTATTAAAGAAAACGGACATCTCACTACCTGTTAAAGTAAAATAGGTAATTTTTTATTTTTACAACTAACAAAAAATGTATTTAAAATAGGTGTCCAGTAACTCAACCGACAAACTTTGCAGGGCGATTCTACAACAGAAAATAAGAAAAAACTTCATATGAACATATGTCCTAAACGACTTAGTTTTTAAACTATGGTGTGTTAAATATTTAATTTTTTTAAAATATTGAAAACCCCGTAGTTTAAAAACTTAGACGTTCAGAACATATGTTTAAATGAAGTTTTTTTCTTATTTTTGTTGTAGAATCGTTTGGTTTGTCGGTTGAGTTACTGGATACCCTTATGTATGTAGGTAATTTGATTGAAATTGATAAAAACTTTGATGTCTATTGGTGCCTAAACGGTGAGGTTTATCGACTTTAATAAAAAGTACCTTATTTTTAAGTTTTTGATTGGTTATAAAATGGCGCCCGCAGCTTTGCAATATCTGTCAAAATAAAAAGTTATGGTGTAAATAAATTTTAAGTTTTAGGCAAAGTGCCCTCTGACGGTATTTAAAAAAGTACTTTTGTCTTAAAATTTTAGAATCTGCAAAGCTCGATTTGTGTACTCAATATCAACTGGATTGGTTAAAAATAAATGCATTATGGCGAAAAACCAAAATAAAAATTTAACTTTGACGGCTTGTAACTCGAAAACGAATGACATTTTAAAAAAATATATATTTAAAGCTCTACCCTTATTTTGTCAAGTAGAATCACCCCTTTAAGTTTCTTGATCGATTTTTGAATCACCTTGTATAGATTTATTAATTTACTTTAAGCCATTTTTTGTTGTTAATTCGGTTCAAAACATTTTAAAAGATTACATTTTCTTGCTAAACAGTGACCTTTATATACGCCACGTATTTAACCGTATTTGAATACATCTCGGACAATGGTTTAAAAACAATATGGGGATCCTTGTCGGGGGGCATATGCATTAAACTTATTAAACTTATTCAAAACTTCGTTTTGGTCATTTTTCGTAAACTTTTAACATGAATGTCAATGGAAAGTGAAACATTTTTATATCCGGTGTAAACTAAAGTACGTAATATTAACCCTAAAAATAAAAATAATAATTATAACCTAAGAGCTTATTGATCTGTGACGCAACGGTTTGAAAACCTACATTTTCTTGATTCTAATATTGATATTGTCATTTTTGAATACGGTTTAAACCACTCCGACGAATACGGTTAGCAAGAAAATTTGACTTTAGTAACGCTGTAAGCGTATATGGATATTATTTACGCGGTAAATTCAAATGCATTGGAATGGATGTACAACGATTCAGTCTCTAATAAATCAATAGTATTCGTGATGAGTAAGGTCTTAACGGCTACAGTATTGCATACAAATTATGGGCCACAGCTAAAAACTTTTGTGCTTTTACGACGCATATTTTAAATTTGCTAGAAAATATTGTATTACAACTACCTTAATTTGCTGTGCCTAGAAAATAAAACCAATTGTATTCTTATTGTTTTCGTCCAGCCTGGTCCTAGTAAAACTATTATTAAAATTTTATGAATAGGTTTTATAGCCTAATAGACCATTAAAAAAACAAATTTAAATAATACCTACGTTATTCGTTTATTTTTTTTTACATACAATTTAAAATCTTGGGCAGTGCATACAAATAGCTATTTTTAATCAAACTAAAAGAAAACCTGTATTTAATAGACTTCTCTTAATAATATTTGTATTGGAAAAACCATGTTTAATTTTAATTTAAACAGTTAGCAAGTTAATTAACTCCACTTCTTTTTAAGTACCTAATAATAAATAATACTTTCAAAAGTACTACAGTTTTTTACAAAAAACCTTTAAAATAGCATTTAACCGGAATATCCAAAAATATTTGGATTTTTGTATTGTAGCAAAAAAGTAAAAATAAGCATTTATCTTACATTAGCGTAAACCAAAATGAGGTTTATTTAAAAATACGTATCACAACTGAATTTAAATTTTTGTTGCTAATATTTATTATACATTATTATTTCGTACCTTTAATTGCTTATTTAAGATATAAGTATTACCAGTATTACTTAAATAAAAAAATATAGAGGTTGCTACACAAACTACAATAAAAATTCGGAAAAAAAAACTTCATATAAAGTTATATAAAAAAACGTCTTGAGTTTTGAACTACTAAGTGTTAAAAAATTATATTATTTTGATATAATTACATTTAATACCAATTCTAATATTTTTTTAAAATTTCGAACACGACTTCTATGTATCAGAGGCTATTTTTTAGCATACAAGAAAAAACATTACCAGTGCATTTTATTAATGGTTTAAGGTTAATATCGCGCATGGGCAAATCCCTATTTAATTAAAACTAACTAATAAAGGTGATTTTTTTACGGTCGGTATATCTCTAAATAATAATATGGTAAAATTAATTTATATCATTAAAAATACTATATTTAATTAACCTATATTTAAACATCATAAATTAAAAATTAAATATTTAATCAGTATGACCTTACCAAATTCAGGCCGCAAAATAACAGATTTAATAAAATGTTTTTTTTTTTTAATATTAGAGTTCTGCTGTATAATTATTAAATGGTAATAATGGTATGAAATTATTGTTTTGTGTATGGGACTAAGAAAAATATGCAAAACATAAAGCGGATTATCCTATTAAAATTAAAAGCTTATTGTTGGCAACTATTCTCTGGTAGGTGCCCAGAAACCAATTTGTTAGTATCAACTTATAAGTATTAAGATGTTTAGTTAAAATTCGGAAACGCTCAAAGATCTCAGACCATTTTCAACCAAACTGGACAAAATTCGGTAAAACCATACTCTGAATCCAGCTGTTCTAATCGGTGATGTTGCCAAATCTTTGGGGTTTAGCAGAAATCAAATTAGGGTTTTTAATTTAAATTTTAGATTTGCGCTATGTTTTGCTACACAATGGTATAAAACAGAGTCGTACGGGGGCGGCAATGGGGGTAATTGCCCGTCTCAGAAGGGGTGTGAATGAATAGGCTTTTTCGTCAAAAACGGGGCGGCATTAAATGAAAATAGGAGTCTTATGGCATATCATTCCAAAGCTCCTGACGAGTACTTTCCTACTACAAAATAGTGGTACTTTAAAAATTACCTAATTACATATACAAGGTGCTTCCTTAAAAAATTGGTACTTTTTGTCCTACCCTGTATATTAATATAAGCATCACCAATGAAAAAATATTTAAAGGAGCTTTCAGAAAATATCACATTATGTACATCTAGCTTTATAACTTTCGGAAATAAGGCCATCCCAATCAGGTTTTTAGGTGAATTTTAAAGGACCGTCATTTTGTAGCAGGTAAAGGTATTGACTTTATATTTGAGAATTATAAAGTACGTACCAAAAGCTTCAAAATGATGTACTACAAGACCCACTCTTTCATAGAATTTTTTTCCCAAGATGGCTCCCATCCGCCATCTTCATTTTTTACGACTATCATTTTTACGTCAAAAAGCAGTTTAAATTCTTATGAACTAAATTTTGAACAAAAAATTAAGGATACAAAAGTAAGCAAGGAGGGGGACTATTTACGTCCACACTGTAAAAGTAGTAATAGATTTTCTAATAAAACTTGTACAAACTAAAATATCTGAGTATACTAAATAGCAATACATACATAATATTATGTTTAATATGTGTTTGCAATTTGGATTGTTGTGGTTGTCTTAAATTTAAAAAAACGGGTTGTAACCTTTAATTAAATGTAATAAGTAATAAAAACATGTTACAAAATTAAAATTAGATTTTTCCTTTTCTAACAGACTTTGGATATTATAGTAAACCAATTTAGATGAATTTTTAAAGTTCAATATATCTGGACTTTACTGTATTTAATTAGTAATAGTTTCGGAAATATAGTCATCGTCAGGAGTTCGACATTAAAATGGCATTTAAAAAAAAACAGCCTGTGTATTTTATCACAAATTAAAAAAATGTATTACCAATGGTAGTTAGAATAAGGTGGTTATATCCACTTGTGATATGAAAAAATTGACTTTTTACCATATTTTAAGTGCACTTGTATTTATGTATATTCTCTAAAATTTTGAAATAAGTCCGTCAAATAGTTTTGGAGTACATGCAATGCCCGTATTTGTATTTATTTTTTAAATCTAATGTATTGTATAGGTTTCCTAAAACTTTTAACGCGTTTTTCTCAAAACGGTATTTTTAAAGACGGTGAGCAAAATTTTTTCGAAACGGCTAAACCGATCCGCTTGAAATTATTACACAATCTTCTTAGAGATTTTGGTCAGGAAATGATTGAAGAAATAAGATGAATGATTATGTAAGCTACCTTAAGGTGTATATTTTCTTGAAAAAATTAATATTTCCAAAAAATCCAAATTTTGACTTTCTTTTTAATTATAACCCCTATTTATCTATCCAATTTTTTTTCCAAATTTGGCTTTTAAACAAATTGGACTTAAGAACTCTTCCTATTACACACCTTTGTTACGGAGGTCTTCCAGAAGATCAGTTACAGGAGCAAAGAAACTTGATATTTTTTAAGGTGAAACACATAATCTTAAAAGACATTTAAACTTTTATATTTACATGTTTTTCTTGTATTTTTCTTAATAAATTTACCATAAAAACGCTTTAATTGGATATAACCCCTGCGGTCGATAGGATAAGTTTTTGTGTGTACAGTAGCAACCGACTAAGGAGGTTATCAATTCGCCAGTATGTTTTTGTGTATGTTACGCGATAATTCCGTAACTTGTATTCCGATTTTAAAAATTATTTTTTTATTTAAAGTGTGCAATTCCGCGGTGGTCTCTTAAAAACCAAGTTAGGGTCGCAAGAGAGAAAGGTACTAGATATATTATTTTCTCCCTGCCGTGCGTTGTTCGTGCATCAAAGCTGTATTAAGCGCCACCTATTGGGTTGCCAACCCTCCCGATTTGGAGCGGAGTCTCCTTTTCTGACATGTCTCCGCCTCCCGACAAATAGTAAAAACTCCCGCTTTTCAAACATTACCTACTACCAGATTAAAATTTTAAAAAATTAAATAAAAAAGTCAGTGATCGGTTTCAAAAACGGAACACCGTGTTTATTAATTTATCGCCCCTACTAGAGGGATATTTTTCTAATTCTTCTGACTTACAGCTGCTAAGAAGCTTGTCTAACAGATGACGTCATTATAATGTGAATCGAAAAATAAGAATAAAAGCGCTTACCGCCAATGACAAATGATATAAAAAAAAAATCATCAATTTTTGGTGTTCAACCAATTATAACCGCGGTAATAATTGGTGACAACTTCTGACGTATAATACATTGTTTTTCAACGTCAACATAGCCGATTGGTAAATACCGTTTTGAATTGGTTCTTCGCCTAAAATTGATGAATATAACCTAAAAAATGGTAACTACAGTTTTATAACAAAAATGCGCCAATATCTTCAATTGCAGTTAAATTAATCCTTAACATGGTTTTCCACAGACCAACGACATAGACTATTATTATTAGTATACATTTAGTCAATTTGTTTGACTCCTAACCTCAAAATTCGGCTATATTTCCTTCTCTTTGTTTTCAACCTGTTAGACGTACAAGGTGTCCCATTTTAGTTGTCCCTTATGGGAAACTTGGAAACCATAAGAGATATTAAAAATCCGATACCCCATCCTCGAGCTCTTTTTGGAGAAAACATTTATGGTAAAAACAGATCATCGCTATCGCGAAGCGTTTCAGAATACAGGGTGATTCTCGATTTTTCACTTTTTTGAAAGGTCTTGTAGCTTTGTTGTTATTACAGATACGAGAAAACTAATTGCATATTATAAAGACATTTTTCTGTAGAATCCAGTGATAGCCAAAAAATTTTGAGCTGTCATTTTGACATATGACCCAAAAACATGTTTTTTTATTAGGGACACCCTATAAATGATTAGGTAATTAAATTGCTTGTTTTTTCTGATTAAAATAATATATTATAATTAGGTGGTTTAATAATTTTTACGTCAAATATTGGAAAAATTATGATTTTTAAAGACACGCATTTTATTCTATCTATTTTTAAATTGTTTTATATTTTTGTTTTAAAAGAATCTATTAATCCCTTAGCTCAGGAGACATTTTCAGTAGAAAAAAAAAAATTAAAAAAATTAATTAATTAATTTTGTTTTTTTCTGGAAATGTCTCCTGAGATGAGGATGGCAGTATTGACACAAAGAAAAAATATAAAACAATTTAAAACAGATAAGCCACTGAATGCATCTTTAAAATGTGGTTTCAATGACTGACATGCTTGTTAAACCACCTACTACTAATATATTATTTTAATCGAAAAACTACAAGCAATTTAATTACTAATCATTATGGAGTGTCTAACAAAAACATATTTGAATGTATGTCCCAAAAATGGCTGGCCTCCCACAGCTACGCCGCTGGACTCTACGGAAAAGTAATCCCAACTATGTGGTTACAAATAAACGTAACAAACTACAGAGACACTACGAAGTGAAAATCGAGAATCTGTTCATGATAGCAGTGATGCCTACGCAAATGCTTTCTCCAAACTCGAATAGATGCAATATCTCTTATGGTTTCAAGTTCCATAGGCGAAAAAATGTATTACAGTGGTTATAGACGCTCCAAGGCCGTTAACAATTGCTGTGGGCTGCTGTAAGATTGACGTCATTGGTTTGTAAAAAAATGAAAGTGCTTACAGCTGCTGTAAGCAGCTAACAAAGAAATATTCATAGCTTTAATACGCAGCGGCGCGGTAGCGGTATTATTCCCGGCAGTGTTTGGTATTGTACGCGGATATAGGAAAGTAATAAATTATCTAGAATTTACGGTGAAATGGCGAATACGCAGGAAAAAATCTCCGTTTTTTAAACTCCGTGACAATGACCTCCCCTTTGGTTTTCTAAAAAATGGCAACCCTACCACCTATTGGTGTAACGTTAAACAAATATTATAATAATACCAGGGCAGATTACAAATTGCTATTACACCCTTTAACAAAATTTACTCTTTTCGCCGAACTAAAACAGAGACTACAGTAAAAAGCACAGGGACATGTAATTTGATTGATTGACATTGGGGGTCATGGCTAGTTCTGTATAGTTATATCTTTTTTAAAATCGTTTTATTAGAAAATAATAAAAAAATAAAACACCAGAACTTTCCATGACCCCCCATGTGACAGTTTTGCATGACCGTCTGTAACGTTTCAAAGCTATCAAATTACACGTCTTTGTGCTTTTTAATGTAGTCTATAAAAGAATTACTGTTAGTATTTTTTAATTTATGTTTACTGATTTAAAAGTAATAATAATAATAAAAACTTAAAAGCGAAAAATACACACTTTTTGAATAAAATTAAATCGACATCAAAAAAAAATATTAATAAAATATTATTATTTTTTAATTTATGTTTACCGGTTTAATAGTAATAAAAATATTAAAATAAAAAGCAAAAAATAAACACTTAAAAAAATAAATTGACTTCAAACTAACTTAAAAGCTAAAAATATTAAATAAAAGAAAAAGAAAAGGTCGGGTAATAACATAAGCACCAAACTACTTAATGTTAATTACCAAATAAACAAAAGCTTTTATACTTTTATACTATATGTTATTACCCGACTTTATTTTTTAATTTTATTTTTTTTTATTTATTATTTTTACCCTTTTACTGATTTTTATTTTGTTTTTATGGTCGGTTTAATTTGTTATTTTCAAGCTCTCCAAGTCATTTGTTGTTTTAAGAAGAAAATATTGGGAATAAATTTAAACAATAATTTAAAAACTTGCTTAAGTAAAGTGAAAGTTTTATTTACGTTTATTGGATTATTATAAATGATGCATATTAAGTCACTTGTTTACTCGCGATCTCGTGACTAGTGAAGGTTATTTCATTTATTTAATTATGCTAAGAATTTAAATAACTGGTTGGTTAAAGTCAAAGGTGATGGTTTTATGTAGGGGGTCGAATTGCCGATTAAATGGTTTTTGTTCTGCTTCTGTTCAAAAACATTGTTATTTTTGGGCACCACATTTAATTTTAGCTTATAGTTGCTTATACCTTACACAAAACATTCTAGGTTTTTATAATCTCCAAATTAAATTTATTCGTAGACTTGTAGACTGTGTACCGTAAGGCAAGGTGCATCTAATCATACAGGACACCATCAGAGAGCATTAATAAGAACCAAGCAAAAATATAGAAGTTTATTTTATTATACAACGTTTCCAATTTTTATTATTTACATTTAAAATTTTGCAGTAGAACACGCAAAGAAATCAGTTTTTAAATAAATTTGGTGTCTAGTCCTGCTTAAGTTACTGTACCGGGTATTTCTAAAGGTTTGTACAAAATGCTACCACAAATTCCTTGAGCCAAACTACAACGATGGGGCGACGACTTTATATTTTAAGGTTATTAAATACTCGTCAGGAGCTTTTAAATGATGTTTCACTGTACCCCTCTTTCATTTAAGAATTTTGTGGTGGGGCCCTGGTGGCTACAGAGTTAAAAAAGTGCCATCTAATTTATGTAAAAAACGTTTTCCTCAATAAATATCTTGACGTGTTTCAGCGATTTTCTCAAATCTGTCTCCTTTTACAGATAATAAGGTGGTAACTTTTAAATAAACACCCTGTATATTTAGCTTCTATGACAATAAAAGTCTATTTTGTGTATATAAAAGCATTTACAAAAAACCATGTATGAAAATGTTCTTGCTAGACCTAAACAAGACTCTAATTAACATAAAAAATGTGTAACTTTTAAGTTAAAAAAAATATAAGAAAAAGAAAAAAACATCTGAAAGTTTTCTTTTTTAAATTAAATTATTTTTATATAAAATCACAATTAAGTTTTCAACAAAAATGGGGTTATAAAAAAAATAAGAATAATATGTTTTATTTAAAAAATGTATGTTTTGAATATAAAATATTAAGGCTGTTACAAATTCAAGGCTTATTATTATGATCTTGAAAACGATATTAGATATAGGGTTGTCTTAATTAGGAATAATTTGCTCATTTTACTGGTTTAAAAGGTTTCATTACATTTTTTTAATTTATATATGTTCACACTCTGTATACATCGAAATATTTTTAGGTCATGCTTATTTAGAAACCCTACCAATCTTATAAAGGGTTTACCAATGAGAAAGTCAGAACTTTAAAATGTTACTGTAGCAATATTGGTTAGAATTATGTCACCAAACTGTCATAGTTTTGTTCAGTAGTGTCTGGCAAATTATTATGGAGAGATTAACGATATCACAACGAGAAGAAATTATTAAAAATTAAAACTAAATTATTAGAATATATCATCAGAATGCGGGTCAATTCGAGAAATGGTAATGTGAACTGGCTGCCAGGGTCATGCGATCTCTCACCCTTGGCTTATTTTCTGTAAAGCTACCTTAAATCTTAGGTCTACTAGAATAGGCCACGAACTATTCGTGACTTCAAGTAGAACATCACATGCACCAAACTGTCATAGTTGTGTTCAGTAGTGTCTGGCAAATTATTAGGGAGAGATTAACAATTTCACAACGAGAAGAAATTATTAAAAATTAAAACTAAATTGAGGAATCTTGGTTCTTGGGTTTGGACCGCGTCAAATTAAAATCGTTTACCAACGTTTCGCCATCGATTGCACGAGGCATCTTCAGGGATCTGTACTCTGCAAGAATGGAACACTGAATGAGCTCTGGATCCCAAGGCAAGAGTTTATATACCCTTGCCGTGTTCACCGGGGCGTGTCCCTGCTTATAATTGCTCTCCACGTGTGATGTAGACCGTAGCTCATGTGGTGAAGTGTATATTGGAGAAACTGGACGGTCCATTTCTACTAGAATTAAGGAGCATGACCGATGTATTAGAAACAAACAAATTATTCAGTCAGCAGTTGCTGAACATCAACATTGTACCGGTCACAATATTAATGTAAAGGAAACTAAGGTTCTTGCGTCGGTTCAAGGTTTCTATAAAAGAAAAGTTCGGGAGTCTATTGAAATACATAAACACCCTAATAATTTCAATAGAGACAATGGCTACGGTCTACATCACACGTGGAGAGCAATTATAAGCAGGGACACGCCCCGGTGAACACGGCAAGGGTATATAAACTCTTGCCTTGGGATCCAGAGCTCATTCAGTGTTCCATTCTCGCAGAGTACAGATCCCTGAAGATGCCTCGTGCAATCGATGGCGAAACGTCGGTAAACGATTTTAATTTGACGCGGTCCAAACCCAAGAACCAAGATTCCTCAGTTGACCAAGGCCGTGAAAGCTTCCGTTCTATGTTAAAACTAAATTATTAGAATATATCATCAGAATGCGGGTCAATTCGAGAAATGGTAATGTGAACTAGCTGCCAGGGTCATGCGATCTCTCACCCTTGGCTCATTTTCTGTAAAGATACCTTAAATCTTAGGTCTACTAGAATAGGCCACGAACGATTCGTGACTTCAAGCAGAACATCACATGCACCAAACTGTCATAGTTGTGTTCAGTAGTGTCTGGCAAATTATTATGGAGAGATTAACGATTTCACAACGAGAAGAAATTATTAAAATTTAAAACTAAATTATTAGAATATATCATCAGAATGCGGGTCAATTCGAGAAATGGTAATGTGAACTGGCTGCCAGGGTCATGCGATCTCTCACCCTTGGCTTATTTTCTGTAAAGCTACCTTAAAGCTTAGGTCTACTAGAATAGGCCACGAACGATTCGTGATTTTAAGCAGAACATCACATGCACCATTACGAATTTAATGAGTGATATAATTGAAAAAGTAATTAGAATCAGTTATATTGTTTAAAAACAGAAATTTTGAACTTCCTTGGACTATTCGGCCACCCCAAAATATTTGTCTTCCAAGGATTTGAAACTGAAACTGTCTGGCGACTAGGAAAATATTTTCTAGTAGATGCCCAAGTATAAAATTTAGCATTTACAGAATAACAAAAGTTATGTTTCAATTAATAAACTTTTGTTACGTGGTACCTGCCAAAGCCACTATGAGTTAAACTTCATAGTCTTCCATTACTTTGTTCTATGCGGGGAGCATGCGCTGAAAAAATTTCAGCTTTTACAAAATAAAATAAATTTAGAAAAAAATTGAAAATGTTTTGACATATTTGTTTTTTTAATATTTTGAAAATGGCTTTATATTTTTTAATGGGTAAAAAATTATATAGGCGATAATATACGCTTTATTACTTTATATTTATTTATTTTTTTCGTTTAATATTAAAAACAAACTTACCCTTTGAAGACCTTCAATAAATTTAAGGCGTTTAATTCCTCCATCATTGTTTTTATATATCACAGTTTTCTATTACATGTACGTACTAATTTATTCCACTCTAATACTACAATGAAATACTACTTCATTCACAAAAACCGAATACATCCAGTTCATAAAAATATTATAAATTTTCTATGTTAATTTTGCTAAAAAGCTTACTATTAATTCTGGTTGATTCTGGTTTCGCAGTTCAACTGAGTAGAAAAATATCAATTCTCAATTCTACCTATAAAATAAAACAAATTAGCATTATTTAAATAAAAACCAGTGTTTCCACCGTCCATACCCATACAGTTGCGGAATTTCTTTATTCGCTTTTATGTAAGTATACATTTAATTTCAAACAATAGTACTAAACCAAAATAAATGTGGATATATACTCCACTAGCATTGTTGTTGGGACAATTTTGTTCTATTTTTAATGTAATTGTAGTTTAATTTAGTTGAATCTGTCCAAACAAATCGCTTTCGTTATCCTTTGTTATCCCTAAATTTTTATTTGATTAATTTTTAACTAAAAAAAGAAAAAAGAACAAAACAAGAAAAAGAGTTTATTTTATAACCACAAAGAAAATAGAATATTGCATCAAGACGTTAAAGCCAAGGAACTGGCTACAGCGCCGCGAGTTATATTACACAAACCACTTGGTGCCACTTTTGACCCCTCCATAACTCAAAACCTATTTAACCGTAAATAATTGAAACTATGTATTTTTATTTATATCCAGAAGGACAACTAGAAGCCCAAATTTCATAAACCTAGCTCAAACAACTATAAAGATATAAAGGTCCAAATGTCGTTAATTTTCCACTGACTGCCTGACTAATTAACTATCTAACTGATTCACTGACTGAGAAATAGATCAAAACCTAACCCACATTTAGGTGACCTAGAAAGATGAAATTTGGAATACAGCTTGGTATTTGTGTGTAAACGTAGGAAAAAAACATGAAAAATAAAAAAGGTTATAAAATAGTGGAAGTTTCCAAACAAAAAGAGTTTTCTTTTTAATTGTAGCGTTTAAGATCGTTACAAATAGATATTTGATATAAGTTGATTCGTGGTGTAGTGGTTATTAGTTATTACGCATAGATATCTCACATTTAGATACACAGAGCCTAGTTGCCTTTTGCGGATTTTTACGACCTCACGCAGTAAACAAACTCGAGGCCCACCGGAAGGTTCTTGGTAAATGCGTATTAAAAAGTCATGTCCAGTACCGGATTTAAATCTTTTTAAATAATTTAAAAATCCTAAAATCTCAGGATCTTAATGTGTAAACAAAAATATTTGTTATATATTAATATGATAATTTATATTATTTTAAATTTCTAAACGAATATAAATTACGTAGTGAAAAAAGTATCATGGACACGATACGTCAACAGTGAATAAGGACAAATATTTGCTAAATTATCTTTGAAGAAAAGGTAAACGGATTACCTGGGTCACGTGGACAGAAATAATAATTTAATATCGTGACTTTAATGTCACTTGATAAAATAAAATAAAAGGATATGACCCAGATTCTGTATTTTGGACTACTAAACATTTTTCCTGATCTTAAAGAAAAAGTGATGATGACTCAGACATGCAAAATACGTTTTTATTTATGTTTTAAATTTAAATCAAGGGTAAATTTTGCTTTAGCATTCACCAATATATAGTACTTTGCAAAAAAGGGTTCAAAAATTTCTTATTTTATATTCCAATATTTTAAGGTTAGAGTTTAGCATATATCACATATCCGGGTCCAATACTTTTGTTTTATTTTGGAGAATGATGTAAGTCGAGGCAAGATAAAGGAGGCAAAAAGGAATTGGCCAAAAAACAATGTCGTGGTTTCGCAACACCAGAGCAGGAGTTATCTGATCATCGAGATCAGTGTTATTACGCGATTAACACTCGGAAGGTCCTTGGTTCGATCTTGGACATTTATTGTTAATGGTGTAACCGCACTATACTATAGTGTAAGTTAAGGACCAGAAAGGTGGTCATTTTACATAACAATCTTGAAAATCCCAAAGAAAAGTTAGCAGAAATTATTATTTTAATTTGATATGTAAATAAAAGTATTTCTTTGATTAAACCTGACCTTATCAAAGTTAAATTTCTAATTTAAATTAAATATTTTTCATGTGAGGTAACATAAATTTAATAGGCCTTATAAAGACTGCTAAAAGTGAATGAATTTAACAAAAACAAATATGTTACCAAATTTACCAAAAAAACAGGTCATCTTTAAGCTATAGTAGGCCGATTCTCAAAAAACGTCGCATTTAGCTTTTTCGAGTCGGTATTTTCTTTAACATTTTAATATTTTTTTTGCTTAATCTTTAGTTTATGTCTTGTTTAATAAAAAAATTATTATTGTCCCAAATTTTTTAAGTTTAAATTTAATATAAAGATAATATATTAATTATAATAATAAAAAGATTTTTAAATAAAACAAAATCGCCAAAAGCCACATTTACATACTACATACATTACCTTACTTTTTTACGAACTGTAGTTGGTACTTTATAACTACCGAAAACATATACAAATGTGTTATAATTATTAAAAAAGTGCTTACCCTATGATAACATTATATGAGAAATTTACTTTAAATAAATAATAGTTTAAAAAACTAAAAAACACGCTTTTATATGCAACCGAACTAAAAATTAGAAAATAATTTTTCATTACAAAGAGTTTGTCACTTCAGAGTAAAAAGCGTGGGGTGCATTTTACTATTTTTTCATAACTTTTTCCTCATAGATATTTGCAAATGGAATAATTATAACATTTAATATATTAAGCACCCCACGCTTTTATTCTGAAGTGACAAACTCTTTGTAATGAAAAATTATTTTCTAATTTTTAGTTCGGTGGCATATAAAAGCGTGTTTTTTAGTTTTTTTAAACTATTATTTATTTTTCATTTTTAGTTCGATATATCAATTAGTTTTTAAAAATAAATGCTCCAGTTTATTCACTAAAAAATTCCTTCGCCATTTTGTCAAGAGACACAGAGGATCTGTAAAGGAATTTATTTATCCTGGCGGTCCTAATCAGGATAACGGGATACTGTTTTTAAATTATTGCATTGTCATCGGTCCTTGATACGTGTGCAAAGTTTCAAAGAAATTGAATCGCTGGAAGTTGGTAAAAATTAGGCTCAAATATTCCGTTACATAGATAGATAGATAGATAGATAGTTACAACCCAAGCTAATAAAAGCGTGTTAAAAATGTAATATTTTAAACAGTCCGGTATATGGTGCGCTCACAACGCTCAAAATGCTCTTTCAGCCGAAGGTAAAAGCAGCATCTTCAGCGTTGTGAGCGCTTAGTGGAACGCACTCATAGTGAATGTTGTCAAGGCCAATGTAGCCAACTACAAAAAAAATTGCACTGGAGCTTAATAAGCCTTTTAATTTCGCGCCAATCACACTGTTTTAAAACGGTAAGAGAATGATTGGTTTTTACAGACAAATTTTGAATTATATTTAAAAATATTACCGTCCGCATTTTTTAAACTTTAAACTCATGATGGTACAGTCAGTACTATCCAATATAGGGGAAAAATGAGATAACAAACAATAAGTTAGGAATTTTACGATTTAAGTTAATAATTATTTTCAAATTTAGCATTTGAAACATAGTACGGGTATTATTTTTAGGGTACTTTCTTGAATATAAATTTTTGTTTATCATATAAAAAATAAATGTGTTTCATAAATTTGTACATCTACACTAAAGTGACCACACGTCCTGATTTTGAAGGAACAGTCCCGCTTTTTAGAGGATTTTCCCGCGCCCCGCCGATTTTTGAAAATGTCCCGAACAAAAGGTTTTCGCGGAGGGGGTCTTTTTTTGCTCTTAAAAATTTCTGAAGAAAAAAATATATCAATAAGTTGACCGATTTTTTGTTTGTTGTGAAAGATTTCGTGAGTCGTTGAAACATTTCAAAGGTAAGGCTTTTTTGCTCTCCAAAAAAAATTTGGAAAAATACAAATATCCATCTTCTTTTATTTTTTCCTTTTGTCCCGCTTTGTATAATTAAAAATGTGGTCACCTTAATCTACACCCCAGAATAACAGTGATCAACGCGTGGTATCACGATTTCTGTAGGTCTATTGGTTGAAAGGCAATAAAATATAATAATTGTAAACATGAAGCCTTGCCATGCAGGGCCGGCATTGTAGTTCCGATTGGAAAATGATGGAATAAAATTGCTTAGAATACATCAAAGTTATTAAATTATATTGCCAAAATTAATCCAGTGTGTACTAAGGTACGACTACGACTCGTATGTTGTAGTAAGAAAAAAATAACATCATAATTTAGAGAGTATATTTGTTTCAAACTCATAGAATCCCTTAGGGCGCCCCTGCCTTTTTCAGCGTACACGTGAATTTGTTTATTTTGTTCGCATTTGTAACTTGCACATTGCACAAAGTATAGTACAGTAGTATTTAAAACTAAAAGGCTTTCGATCCTGGTTTGTAAAAATCTTTAAAGACATCAATTTCGATTATTTGCTTAGTACAATACAGGGTGATTCAAAAATCGATCACGAAACTTAAGGGGGTGATTCTACTTGACAAAATAAGGGTAGAGCTTCATATAATTTTTTCAAAATGTCATTCGTTTTCGAGTTACAAGCCGTCAAAGTTCAATTTTTATTTTGGTTTTTCGCCATATTGCATTTATTTTTTAACCAATTTAGTTGATATTTGGCACACAAATTAAGCTTTGCAGATTCTGAAATTTTAAGACAAAAGTACTTTTTTAAATACCACCAGAGGGCACATAATCTAAAACTTAAAATTTATTTACATCATAACTTTTTAATTTGACAGATATCGCAAAGCTGGGGACTCCATTTTATAGACAATCAAAAACTTAAAAAATAAAAGAAGTAAAAAACTTTTTATAAATATGCTCTAAACGTCTTAGTTTTTGAACTACGGGGTGTTAAAAATAAAACAAAAAGTTTTATTTTTTACCCCGTGAAGTTTGTCGGTTGAGTTACTAGACACCCTGTATATGTATGTAGGTAATTTGATTAAAATTGACAAAAACTTTGATGTCTATTGGTGCTTAAACGGTGAGGTTTATCGACTTTAATAAAGAGTACCATATTTTTTAAGTTTTTATTTGTCTATAAAATGGCGCCCCCAGCTGTAATCTGTCAAAATAAAAAAGTTATGATGTAAATAAATTTTAAGTTTCAGGTGAAGTGTCCTCTGACGGTATTTAAAAAAATATATTTTGGTCTTAAAATTTTAGAATCTGCAAAGCTCGATTTGTGTGCCAAATATCAACTAGATTTGTTAAAAAATAAATGCAATATAGCGGAAAAACCAAAATAAAAATTGAACTTTGACGGCTTGTAACTCGAAAATGAATGATATTAAAAAACTATATATATGAAGCTCCACCCTTATTTTGTCAAGTAGAATGACCCCTTAAGTTTCGTGATCGATATTTGAATCACCTTGTAAATACAAATACAGTATACAAAGAAAAAATTTGTTGCGTGCCTGACGCATTTAACTAAATTCATCAAATTTAAAATAATGTCATAAGTAGTTTTTTCCAGATAAACTAATGTGTTCAGAAACAATTAGCCCCATTTTATTTTATTTTATTTTTTTTTAATACAGGGCCAATTATTTAAACTTTCGCTCCAGTAGAAGAAAAGTCGATTTTTGCAATTCAGCAAAGCCGTAAGTGTAGGAGAAGTACATTTATTTATTTATATATTTATTTATTTTTTTTGGGTTACAAACAGAACTTATGTCCCAAAATAATAACCACTATCTACAATTTATATTAAGTTACAATTTAATCTATGTAGAAAAAAAAATCAAAAATCGAAAAATATATAAAATATACACGGATATTAAAATCACAATATTTTCATACAAATGTAGTTATGAGGAAATAATAATAAATGGTTAAGGTTAATGGTTGGTAATTTTTTTTAAAGTTCTTTTAAATTTTAGAAAAGAATACCAAAAAAAAAATATCCAAGTCTTTACAGAGAGTACTGTTACCCCTCATTATTCTGAAAATTGCTGAGTTTGAGGAATAATTTGTTCTTGCAAATGGTAGCGCAAATACATTTCTATATCTAAGATTTCTTAAAGGCACATCGAAGGTTACCAGTGACAACAGCTCTGGAGAATCAATTTTATTATTAATTATTTTGTGTAGAGTGAGCACATCATTTATGGACCTTTGATGTTCCAGGGAGACAATGCCATACCTGGTTCGCAACTCCAAGTAGTCACCATACACAATCTGGCTTTTATAGGCTAAGCATTTCAAAAATTTGTTCTGAAATGAATCAAGGCGGGTTTGTATATGTCGCATAAGGGGTTCCACGGGGTTTTACGGCAGAAAAATACACTTAATAATAAAATATTATACCTTTATAAACGGTAGAGCTTACATATTTTAAACACAAAAACAAAAAAATAGCAGCAAAATATATCATACCAGAATAAAAACAAGAAATAGGCTTCACAGTGATTTTGTCTAATCCGGTATTTTTTAAATTACACTTAATCACATTTTACTGTTCCCAAAAAATATTTTAATTTTTAAGTCTTTGATATCGACAATAGTCATAGCAGAATACCATTTTACACATTTTAAAATTGGTGACATTTTCTCCATGCAACAAAAGGAAGCAACCCACACCCATCTGCTTACTAGATAAAAAAATAATGTCCAAGGCTGTATTAATATTAAAAAAATGATTAATATAACCTTAAAATTTTGGTCACACACTGTAAAATGACTACCAATATATTACTGATTATTTTTTTGGCAATTTTATAAACAAAACCGTGCCAAAGTTTCAAATTTTAAAAAATGTTTAATTTTTTTATACTTTGTAATTTTTAAAAAACAGATAAGTTGGGTTAGATCGTCATATTTTATTCTCAGGAATTTGTGGTAGAATTTTTAAAAATTTTAAGGGTTTTTTTATTAATTGTAGCTTCGACCTAAAGGTTCTTTTCCTTTTCATTGAAGCGTAGTCGTTCTAGTTCCACCTATTTTCAGATATGTTATTTATTTACTTTTTCTACAATTTTTTAATTAAGGTATTTGCAGCTAAAAATTCCAAAAATATTTAATTAAATAGGAATTAAAAAATGGATGTTTTTTGGGTCAAAAAGCACAAAAAAATCTTTTAATTTATAACGCAAAACGAATACAACTTTATTAATTTATAGAATAAAATATGGTAAAATAACAAAATGACATCTTATCCTAAGTATAATATAATTATAAAATCTATTATACATTATAATGTTACTTAATTGGGCTAAGAGTACATTATTAGATTGCCTAATTTAAGATGTTAAATTAGCCTTTGTTTTAAGGCAAAATACCTTCAAACTAGCTCAATGTCAGTCGGGGCACGTAGGTCGTGGATTAAATAACCTAAAGATTCCTTTAACTCTTGTGTCAGTGTCAGAAATTACAGAGTTGACAATTTTATTAATAAGTTAATAATTTGAAAGCCCTTCTATTATAGTTTACCACTAAAAGGTATTTATATATGGGCGCCACCTGAAGTTATGAATAGTGTTGGTAAACTACTGAAGGGTAATTCCTCCAGGTAAACTAAAACAAAACAAACAGGTTCCAACACAAAATAAAAGAGACTCACGTATAAAAAGTGTGTGTTCTTTATTTAAGAATCTTGGTTTTGAAGAATGAGTACTAATCATTAAAAAGAAACAAAAGAGGGTTCTAGCGCTTAACGTTTGCAAACATTTTACACCGCTTTACAAATATAACTAATTTAAGTCAAAAAATTAAGTATGTAAGCTAATTTACTAGTTGATTTTGTTCACGATGCAATATGTTGATTTGGTGTTTTAATATTAAATGACGTACTTTAAAGACTTCATATGCGTATCAACTTATCTGATATCCTCTGTAAAAGGGTCCACTGGGTGTCGGTGTGGGATTCTCGCACTGGTTGTAGGCTGGGGCCTACACTTGGGATTCAGACAAGTGGTATTTGCTGGTCATAGATCACAAAGGGGGCAGCTCGCAAGGTAGGTTGTGGTATGCCTCACAACAAACAGGCAACTTAATATCTTGCTTCCTTAAGCGTAAGGTACTGATTGAAAGTACAAGATAGAATTTGAAGAACAAAAGGTGAAACAAAGATGAAGGTTGAAAGTAGAAAGTAGAACCAATGATGAATGGTTGAAAGTGGAAGGTAGAAACCGGGCTTTTCTAAAACAAAATCAAATAATTATAATTAATCCCGAGACAACGTGTTTTTGAGGTTAAGTTTCGACATTCCAAGAAAAAAGGTGAATTATGCAAAAATACTAACGTAAAATATAAATATAGAGAAAAACATACCTTTTAGGCTAGAAGATGGACAAGGATTCGTGATTTTTAACAGAGATAATTCGAAATTTTCTTAAAATCACAAAATGCCTTTTACTTGTTGCACCGGTTAGGCAGAAAGTGAGCATTTGAAGTGCCCAAAATTTCCGGCCAAAATCTGTCACTTCGTCAGGCGAATTTTTGCGATTTGACTCTGTGACGTATTCGAATTCTGACGATTACCACAGGCCAAAGATTTAAAGATACATGTGAAATGTCGCCGCTCTCATCAAAACCATGGACTCGAGGAAGGTTCATAAACCACAAAACTATTAACCGGTCACAAAAATCTCATTTGTAAAAATGTAACACTAAAAGCTAGCGAAGCCTCCAGCAAGTATATGCTCGAACAACAAAATCAAGTATCGAGTACCTCTAATGAAACGTTTGTCGGCTCACACGGTTCTAGGCCACTTTTAGCTTGGCTTGCGTTAACTAGGTCACTGCGCACTAGACGGCGCTAGGGGTACCAAATAAAACAAAATAATACGCTAGGAAAGCTGTTGTAAATAAATTCGCAAACTGCACTGTTACACTGCCCTCCTCCAAAAAAATGAAAATTAAAACTTGTTTTAATTTTCCTAACTAAGAAAATTACATGGAACATAATCCATAAGACTAAGAATTCAACTAAATAACTAAATAGCAACATGGTTACGGCGCGCATGCGCTACTGAAACCAGTAACAGTGCCTAACGATATCCAGACGTGGTTAAGGCTGAAGGAAAACCGGCGAGGAATGACACCAAGGGCACCTCGGAGTACCTTCCAACGTGGATGTTAAATGGTGGATCTTTGGTATGTCCGGGTGACAATCGCCAACTGCGAAAACACTACGCCATACATTTTACCTAGGGTAAATAAAAAATTTAAATAAATCAAATCCCTTGCTGTCATTACCCATTCGGCCCACCAACAGACAAAACCACTACCAAATACGCAGGCAGGGGGTCGAAACAAAAATAATTATTTAAAGATTAAGAAGAAAAAAATTTTAAGAACGAGAAAAATTTTGGTATGAACCAAGGACTTGACCATAGCCCCGGTGATTTTGTAGCAAATCACCTCGCTAAAACAGGATATACCCGAAGAGAAGTATTTAAATCTAAAAATGGGATACTCCATAATTTATCCTCGTTGTCAACCCTTCGATCAACGATATCGGGGAACCTACTTGACACCAGGCTCCCTGACCTATCATGGTCTTTCACATGATTCAACCAGAGATAACCCGAAATGCGAAGCTTCCAACGCCAACACTCGTTTACTGAAAAACTCGTTGTTCGAAACTCGACAACAACCAGAAAAATAATGGTCCCTTAAGCAAAATTAACAAAACTGGAGCATTGACGGACTCCAAGAGAAAAACACAAAAGAGTTTCAAAAACGCTTGAAAGTCACAACTGGTGGAACTCCTACTGGAACCAACCTAGACTCCTTCTGGACTGGGCAACACTGCACTGCCAGAAATGACCACACGGTACTATATGGAGCTGAGGATTCCTTATAGGATAGGTACTGGAACGAGCAACACTGCATAGCCAGGGGATCTTAAAATATTCAACAAAACACCAGATTGTTAGCTAAGTTTGTGCAAAGTAAAAGAAGAACATATAGGTACTGGAACGAGCAACACTGCATAGCCAGGGGATCCTAAAATATTCAAAAGGTTAAGAACAAAGCACCAAAATGTTAGCTAAGTTTGTGCAAAGTAAAAGAAGAACGTTCGGTCAACGGACAAAACTAAACACTGCATCACAAAAAACCGATTGCCAATCACACAAATGTCTAACTTAAAAGAATTAAAGAGTATGGAATAGTTATAATATTTAAACTGTAGATGTCAATAATTAATTGAAGTTAACTTGAATGAAGATTGTTAAAAAATTTAAAAGGGAAGAAAAATGGAAAACTACAAAAGTTGAACGGTTGATTTGACAATTTTTTAAAATATAAGACATTATTATTTCAAAACTATTAAATGAAAATTAGGTTAAAAAATGACTATGGCATTGAAAAATTACAAAAGGGTTCGTGTGAAAAACAATCGTCAGGCCGTCCTTGTTAGCAACGACGCCACCTGAAAACCGCGCAAAACGGACGTTAGACAACGCTAACGGGCGCATGCGTTTGTTGTATTTGCTCGCCTTTTACGATTAGGACACAACAATCCTCCGAACCTATTCTTAACACCCGGATTCAGACGGGGTAACAACCTACCATTTGGTAGCTTGAAACCAAAGTCAGACATGCCTACTAACCGACCATCTCTAAGTTAAACTCATATGAATCAAGGGACACACAAGGGTGAATGTTATTGAGAAGGATGTTCAAATTTGTCATAGATACTTAAACTCAGATGATAGCGAGCTGCATATCAAACTGAAAATTGATTTTACCTTAAAATTTACTTTTACGCTAAGAAAACTTACAGGTACGCTAAAGAAATTTACAGTTACCTAAAAAAATTTACAGGTGCGAAAAAAATGTACAGGTCATGACCCTAAACTATCCTAAATCTTATACCGTATTTAATTTACACCTAACATAAGCTAAATTTACCGAACTAACGTCCTGACTGCTGAGCAAAAATTTTTATATATTTTAACTCTAGATTTCAGCTATAAGTCAAAACTAACTAAAGTAAAAATACGAACTAGATTCATATAGATATCTATATACAAATTTATACAACAGGCCTCTAATATCGATCAAATTGTTTTAAACTTGACCAAAAAAACTATATATCGTCAGTTTGCCTAAATGCAAAAAAACGAACGTCATCATAATGACACTTTTTTCCTAAAGAAAAAAACAAAATGGCTTGCAATTTGCAAAGCCCCAAAAATGACAAACTTAGCACCTAACAAAGTTGTCCTGACTAAGTAATGTCGCAAAAAAAAAAAAATATGGACCGTACCAAAAACGCCTACCACTGGCTAATAATCGCAAGAATTAAAGTTTTGTGAACAAAAATAAAAGGTTTATTGAAAAATTAACATAAAATGTTCAAATAAACTAGAATCACTAAGGGTGAGTTTAAGGCTCTGACAAATTAGAGTTAGACCCAAAGTATGGTTTCAACTTAGAGACATGCCAAACTCCGGCGTCAGTTCCATCCAAGTTGTCTAGTTCATACACTACCTTTGAACGAACTTTTCTAACCTTGCACAAAACAAAGCGATCAGCTAGTTTAGCTGAAAAATCATTAGCCGCGTTAGATAATACAAAATTTCTTTTCCAAACTTTTTCGCCTACTTTATACTCGTGATCTCTTCTTCTAAGATTATATTGATGACAGTTTTTCTGATACGCGGTATCAAGTTTTTTTGAACTTCAGTATAAAGTAATGGAAGTTTTTCTAACTCTTTGGTGTACGTAGCGCGATCACAAGAGTTCAAGTCTATATTGCCTGCATCCACCTCATCATAAAAATCACCTGAAACTGGAACTTTTCGTCCGAAAACAATGTAATTGGGACTGAAATTAGTGACTTCTGAGACAGCACTTCTCAGGGCTGAGGCAATTTCTTGTATGTGAAGGTCCCAGTCTTTATGAGAGTCTTTAATATAGCAACGTATGGCTGCGCCAATAGTTCTATTTATTCTTTCAACGGGATTTACTTGAGGGTGGTAACGACAATTAAACCAAACTTTTTAATTTTATATTTGTCAAAAAGGTTCTTGAAAACTCTACCAGTGTGTGCTGGTGCGTTATCAAGAACTAAAATACGGGGTACACCATAAGTTAAGAAAATATTTTCCAAAAAATTAGAAATATTTTGTGCAGTCGCCTGCCTTAAAGGTTGTACGATAGTATATTTGGAAAAGTAATCTGCAGCAACAACTAAAAAGGCGTTCTGTCTAGAACTACGTGGGAACGGTCCCATAACGTCTACTGCGAGTAATTCAAAAGGAAAAGATACTTTTTTCTGTGCGCCCATGAGTCCAAAACGAGAAAAATTAGGCATCTTTTGACTGTGGCACGTATTACATTGACGAACATATTTTAAAACATCTGATCTGACCCGTGGCCAGTAATAGTTTTCTTGTATTCTTTTTAAAGTTTTAAAATATCCTAAATGCGCGCCAGATGACGGACTGTCATGACACGTTGAAAGTATATTTTTTCGCTGAGGTGCTGGAACCACAAGTTTCCACTCGGCGACATTAGTTTTTAAAGGTAATTTACAAGAAGTATGTTTATAAATAAATCCGTCCTTAACGACAAAATGTGGAAAGCTTTCTGGATCTTTCAAAATCTTCTCCCTAAGAGAAACATACCAATCATCCAAGCTATCCAAAGTCACATCAAGAATGTTGACATCAGCTGTCGGCTCTAATCTGGACAAAAAATCTGGCAAAATGTGATCTTTTCCAGGCCTAAATTTTACCTCGAAGTCATACTGTTGTATTGTAGTAAGCCATCTAGCAAGTTTACCCTGAGGGTTCTCAAGTTTACGAAGCCACTGAAGACTAGCGTGGTCAGTTCTTACCTGAAATTTTTGACCTTCGACATAGCAACGAAACTGTTTGAGCCCAAAAAGCAAAGCTAGAAGTTCTCTGTTAGTAGTGGAAAGATTTCTTTCGGTACGAGTAAGACTCCTACTGGCATATGCGACTACCCTTTCTACACCATCTTGTTCTTGCATGAGGACTGCGCCTACGCCGTACGCACTTGCATCACAATCTATACAAAAGGGGAGCGAAAAATCAGGTGATGTAAGAATCGGAGCCGAAACCAGCCGTTCTTTGATTTCCTTAAAAGCAGCTTCTGCCTCATCTGTCCACACGATAGGTTGATTCTTGCCACGACCTTTCAAAAGGTCATTCAACGGAGAAACTAAGGTACTAAAATGGCTAATAAACCTCCTATACCATGAACACATAGAGACAAAACTCTTGACTTGTGTCGTCGTCTTTGGTCTTTGACTTTCAACCATGGCCCTAACCTTGTCCGGATCTGTCCTAAGTCCAGAACCATCAACAACAAAACCTAAATATTTCAGGGATTTTCTAAAAAATTGACATTTTTCGAAATTAACAGTTAGGTTAGCATCTAATAGGCGACGATGGACTTCCTTTAAGACTGAAATATGGTCATCGAAACTGCTTCCGAGGACTATTAAATCATCTAAGTAACAAAATACTTTTGGCTGCAACTCGGGTCCAAAAATGGAATCCATCAGTCGTTGTTGGTTTTGAGCTGCATTTGTTAATCCAAAAGGAAGAACAGTAAACTGGAACAAACCTCTAGAGCTAACAGAAAAAGCTGTTTTCTCTTTGGAACTTTCAGAAAGCGGAATCTGCCAAAAACTGTGTCTCAAATCGATACTAGAGATATACTTGGCGTCTCTCAGCATGGCGAGAATGTCGTCAATGCGGGGCAAAGGATAGCTATCCTTCTTCGTGACCTGGTTGATACCTCTGGAATCCAAAACTAATCTGTAGGAACCATTCTTCTTTGGAGTCATAAGAACTGGGGAATTCCACGGACTGCGAGAAGGTTCAACAACCCCTAACTTAAGCATTTCGTCAAGTTCCTTGTTGAGATGTCCCATCATAAAAGGTGATAAACGATATTGCCTCTTTTTAAAAGGTTTGGCGTCGCCAGTGTCAATATCAACAACTAATTTATCAGTTCGACCTAACCTATCTTCCGAAGATAAATCTCTAAACATGTCGACTACTTGATCAGCACATATCTTTTGTTCATGCGTAAGAGAAACAGACAGACCCACATTGTTATCACTCTGTATATTATTTTCATTAGATAAGACACAAACTGAAAAATTTTTATTTTCACTCAGAATATTCCAAGTATTATTTTTAAAGTTTACATTTAAGGAAAATGATCTGCAGAAATCACTGCCCAAAATAAGGCCATATTTAAGAGAAGGTACTACTAAAACTTCTAAGATTTTACAGACATTGTCTAAACAGAGCGGTATTTGACAAATTCCAGTATTTACTTGTTGTCGGCCATCAGCCACAGTAACCTTTTATGTATAGAATAATCTACTGAAATTTTATATTTCTTAAGTAAGTGTAGTCCTGAACTACCAATACAAGTTTGATTAGCACCACTGTCCAACAGTGCAACAACATTTTCATTATACAGGGAGACTGAAATGTATGGTCTGTTGTCTAAAGGTAATTGAACAAAAAGAGGGGCTGACTCACTAAAAAATTTTTAACTTTATTTTTCCAGGATTCCCAATCCTTTAAATCGGTGACGGGACGCACAGAAAAATTATCATTATTATTTACAGAGAGATTTTTGCCTAAAAATTTAGAATTTACAAATGACCGGCTATAAGTTTTGACTAAAGGAGTTTGTACGCGATCAGATACAACCCCATTACTTAGTTTTTTTATTACACGAACTGCAGTCTTTGACAGTGACGTTTTCTTTGCCACACTTAAAAACAAAACTTCTTACGAGGCTCTGGGCAATTTCTGAAAACATGACTACCTTTCTTGCAGTTATAACAAATGGCTGAGACATTATTTCTAGACCTTTCACTATTTTTATTTTTAAAATTACTAGTATTATTAGAGCTTGAGCTAGATGGAGGCTCAGTATCTTTGAATACAAGATCGGTTTCTAAGCAATTGGCTGCACTAGATTGTACGTAACGTGACTTAACTTGTGAAACTTCATCAATTCTTTTACATAAATCAAGAAGTTCATTTATGCTCTTAATATCCTGTAAAACCAGGGCATTGACATATCTAGGCAGTAAATTCCTTCGAACAATCTTTAACTGCTCTATTTGGTTAGGTGTCACAGATAATCTGGAAAATAAATTTAACATACTTGAAACGTACAAGTTTACTGACTCTGATTTGCCTTGAAATCTGCCTTTAATTTGGTCTAATAAAATCTCATCATAATCCAAAGGCAGGAAATCTCTTAAAAGTCTAGAGGTAACGTCTTGCCAAGAATTGAAACTATCACGATTCGCTCTAAACCAAGTAAGCGCAGGACCTTCGAATAAATCGATACTACTTTTGAATAGCTGTTCATCAGTGACCGACCTGGCTTTAGACAACTCACTAACGCGTTCTAAAAAGGCTTTAACACTGTCGCCCCCAGAAAAGGAAATGCCCCATTTACACACGGGTATACTAGAAGAAACAGGTACGGAAATCGGTACGACAGTATAAGATGTACTGGCAGCAGCATTACCTAGATGGGTTTTGCACTGGTACGGGAACAACATTTGGATTTGTATACCTAGCCCCTGGCTTTAGGTGAGGAGAAACTTTGAATAATAAAATAGTGTTCAATTCAGAACACGTGTTAAGCCAATCGGTTACTAAATCCGCATAACCGTCCGCATCATCAACAGGTACTCTAAACCTCTTAATTCTATAAAAAACCGAAATAAGTCTGGACCTAATGGAACGGCACACGACGTCTGATTCGGTTCCAGTAAAACTTTCAACTAAGGTTTTTAAAGCGGGAAGCGTTATCGAAATAAAATTTGTTTCGTGTAATAAATCAAACTCATCATCCGTTAAAGTATCGAAATTACCATTGTTTTTAACTAAATAACCGGAAAGAATTGTCCTCTTAACCTCTAAGTTATCCTTAGAACGAGTGGACAAGCGAATATGCCGAATCCTGATCTCATAATCAAGTTCAGATTCAGTTAAAAGAACAGGGTCGAGTTCACCCTCAATAGTACACATCATAAAAGGCTAACAAAATCTCTCTATAAGAAAAAGTAAATTAAGAAAAATTTACCAAAAGGGATTCACCAAAAAAATTCTAAGAATTTACCAAGAAAAAATTAAAAAAATTATTTTCTTGAACTCAGGTAATCTGTACCTGACTAGATACACCCTGTAAGTTTTTCAAGACTTACAAGTCAATTCGAAAATCATAAGAAAAGATTAAAAATATACTCATGTGAAACAACACGAGTCACTAAAACTTCAAAAAAATAAACACCATGTAAACCTACACGAGCAATAAAATAATCAAAACCAGTATGCATAAAAGGTAAGAAAATATAAGGCAATTATAAGTATTAATCAGCAATAAAATATTTAAAAAAAATTTAAACTCAAATAAAAAATTAAATGTCAAGAATAAAATTAGTACACCCCTGTAAAAATTAAATCTCAAAAAAAAATTCAAAAAATTTAAAAAATAATTTTTTAACCGACAATTTATTTTGTGTTGGACAACCTGTATAGTCACTGGCCACAAGAAGTCAAAAAGGAATATTTAATTAAAAAAACACTAAATGTTCAGGTCCCACGTTGCTGCGTCACTTTATAATGTTACTTAATTGGGCTAAGAGTACATTATTAGATTGCCTAATTTAAGATGTTAAATTAGCCTTTGTTTTAAGGCAAAATACCTTCAAACTAGCTCAATGTCAGTCGGGGCACGTAGGTCGTGGATTAAATAACCTAAAGATTCCTTTAACTCTTGTGTCAGTGTCAGAAATTACAGAGTTGACAATTTTATTAATAAGTTAATAATTTGAAAGCCCTTCTATTATAGTTTACCACTAAAAGGTATTTATTATATGGGCGCCACCTGAAGTTATGAATAGTGTTGGTAAACTACTGAAGGGTAATTCCTCCAGGTAAACTAAAACAAAACAAACAGGTTCCAACACAAAATAAAAGAGACTCACGTATAAAAAGTGTGTGTTCTTTATTTAAGAATCTTGGTTTTGAAGAATGAGTACTAATCATTAAAAAGAAACAAAAGAGGGTTCTAGCGCTTAACGTTTGCAAACATTTTACACCGCTTTACAAATATAACTAATTTAAGTCAAAAAATTAAGTATGTAAGCTAATTTACTAGTTGATTTTGTTCACGATGCAATATGTTGATTTGGTGTTTTAATATTAAATGACGTACTTTAAAGACTTCATATGCATATCAACTTATCTGATATCCTCTGTAAAAGGGTCCACTTCGTGTCGGTGTGGGATTCTCGCACTGGTTGTAGGCTGGGGCCTACACTTGGGATTCAGACAAGTGGTATTTGCTGGTCATAGATCACAAAGGGGGCAGCTCGCAAGGTAGGTTGTGGTATGCCTCACAACAAACAGGCAACTTAATATCTTGCTTCCTTAAGCATAAGGTACTGATTGAAAGTACAAGATAGAATTTGAAGAACAAAAGGTGAAACAAAGATGAAGGTTGAAAGTAGAAAGTAGAACCAATGATGAATGGTTGAAAGTGAAAGGTAGAAACCGGGCTTTTCTAAAACAAAATCAAAAAATTATAATTAATCCCGAGACAACGTGTTTTTGAGGTTAAGTTTCGACATTCCAAGAAAAAAGGTGAATTATGCAAAAATACTAACGTAAAATATAAATATAGAGAAAAACATACCTTTTAGGCTAAAGATGGACAAGTGCCCAAAATTTCCGGCCAAAATCTGTCACTTCGTCAGGCGAATTTTTGCGATTTGACTCTGTGACGTATTCGAATTCTGACGATTACCACAGGCCAAAGATTTAAAGATACATGTGAAATGTCGCTGCTCTCATCAAAACCATGGACTCGAGGAAGGTTCATAAACCACAAAACTATTAACCAGTCACAAAAATCTCATTTGTAAAAATGTAACACTAAAAGCTAGCGAAGCCTCCAGCAAGTATATGCTCGAACAACAAAATCAAGTATCGAGTACCTCTAATGAACGTTTGTCGGCTCACACGGTTCTAGGCCACTTTTAGCTTGGCTTGCGTTAACTAGGTCACTGCGCACTAGACGGCGCTAGGGGTACCAAATAAAACAAAATAATACGCTAGGAAAGCTGTTGTAAATAAATTCGCAAACTGCACTGTTACAACATATATTAGCAAGTAATGTACAAAATCTACTTAGTAGATATAAAAGATAGAAAAATCCTATACGCAACTAGTTTCTTGCTAATTTATAAAATATAATTATAAAATTTAAAAACAATAGGTACTAAAATTAAACTTAGGTATATTATATTATTTTATTGCACTTTTTTTTAAGGTGTGACATTAGTTATAGTAAAAAACGAGCCTTGGATTTAATTACTACACACCTTAATGCAATTTCACGTTTTATTTTTTGAGGAAGGAAGAAGGGCACTAATAACAAATTTATAATGTATTTTGTTTACAAAAACAAAACAGTTTTTAGGTTTTTTTCCTTGCCTAAAGTGGTAAGAAAATAAAAAAATAAATAATAAGTTTCAAAGGCTTTTAGGCTGCAACAAGTGCTTTTCATTTGTCAATATTTTTAAAACTGTTAACATGACTATAAAGTATTATTCATGAAACACAGTTTTGTTAGACTTTTTGAAAAATAGAAAAATGCAATTTCAAAGAATGGTTCAGTGTGCAATAAACGAAGTAATTTTTTTGTGGCTAAAAAAATATTTTTATAAAAACTAAAAGTTGAAAAATACAAAGGGAAGATTAAAAAATCAACAACTGCTTAAGTGGTAAGGGCCGTTATTTTTAAAAACTAAATAAACTATTTAAAAGAAAAGTTATTTAAAATTTAAAAATGCCTCCAAACCACGTGATAAAACACAATAATAATTAAAAGTGTTAAAAAGGCGTCGAACTATTAAAAAGAGTATTTTTTTAATCACTGTATGTATTATACTTAAAAGTGGTACTTTATCCTCATGTTAACGTCGTGGAAAAAACTAATTTTTTAAAAAATTTAAGACAGATCGTAACTCTAGTTATATTCTTTTAGAAGTGTATTTTATTTATGGCACAAATTAAAGCTTAATAATTTATTAATATTATGAATGTTGCTTAAAACTAATTTAAAAATTTAGCAGCTTTAGTGACACAGGGTAATACTACTAACTACAATTTACCTTTATAGTACCAGTAACTTTAAAAAATAATTGTTGGTGTTAGAGCAAAAGAAGTATTTTTATATGTCTAGTGAATTCCTTGTAAATCTTCTACAACTAAATACGGTAAAAAGGGCAATAAAGAATTGATTATTATGGTAAACACAAAACTTTTTATAAATAGCTTAATGGAAAGTGCACACCAAACTGGCGTGGCAAGTAGCAAGTACCAAGTAGCACGCATCTGGCATGTTACTTTAAATATAACCAATAAATCAGTGCACATCTAAGTGGCGTGGCACGCTGCAAGTCGCATCACTTTGGTGTGCTCATAGATAACCCACATTTAGATCTGCAGTGGCAAGAAGCATTTTTCGGATTTTTACGTCCTCACGCAGTAAACAAATCGAGGGTGGACGAACATGCGCACTGGGAGAATACAACACCGAAACTCCATGCCCTACGTCCGCGATCTAACCGTAACGCTCATTAGCTACGGTACTCCGAACGAGAAACCAAGAGAAGGCGTCGTAAATTCTTTCCGATAATGCCGATAGCCTGTTTGGCGCAGCGCGTTCACCCTCGATTTGCTTGCGCACAAACTTGTTTTTTCACCCATGAAATGTAACTTTTGTTTCGCTCAGGTATTAAAATTGGCAATCCCTCGTGATCAGTGGATATGCGCTGCTTTATTTCTTTGCATTGGTTATATTTGAAGTAACATGCTAGATGCGTGCTACTTGCCACGTCACTTTGGTGTGCGCTCTGTCTAACTCAGCAAAAATCAAATTAACTATAAGTGGGTACTAGGGATTTGGATTACCCAAATGCATCCCTAACCTCATTTGAAATGATACCTTTTAAAATTGAATACATATTTTTACACTACAAAAAAAACTCCTTTAAGGCACATACCGAGTGGCTTTAAAAAATTTAATCTTGATTGTTTTGATACCTTTTAGATATATGGGGATCTTTTCACGTATAAGTTTTAAAGAAACTTTTACCATTAAAATCGTGATTAATAGACTAAATAGTAGGGTTAAATTACGCTTTTAACATTGATTATTAAATTATAATAATATGGTGATATCTAGTGTAATTTTGATTTTTAATTTAATTTATTCAGGGCATAGTAAGGGTAATTAATATATTTTCTTTTTATAAGTATATTGTACAGCGGGTCTACGTAAGTTGGCGTCATAAAAAAATATTATTACTAATTTAATGAACAAAAGGTAATTCCTTATAAAAAATTGACATGTTTTTAAAACTTTAAAGTGCAAATATCAAATTGTACTCCATGCTCCCAGTGGCGTTAGCAATATAGTTATCGGGTAAATGAAACTATTTTTGTTTTGGTTGTTATTGATTTAAAAACGGACATATTTTAACTATATAAATAATCATCTTCAGCGTTACATAAAGTGTATCCTTAATTAGTTAGCTTAACCACCTTCTTAGTAATTAATATAGGGTAAAATTGTAACATAGACTTTTACTGACATTCATAAATGATTTATCATTTTAAGCTACAAAGAACAAACGACATCGACACTTCTACTGCAAAGAGAATAAATTTAATTTTCTAAATGAAATAATATAGAAGTGTCGATGTCGTTTGTTCTTTGTAGCTTAAAATGATAAATCATTTATGAATGTCAGTAAAAGTCTATGTAACAATTTTAGCCTATATTAATTCCTAAGAAGGTGGTTAAGCCTACTAATTAAGGATACACTTTATGTAACGCTGAAGATGATTATTTATATGGTTAAAATATGTCCGTTTTTAAATCAATAACAACCAAAACAAAAAATAGTTTCATTTACCCTATAACTATATTGCTAACGCCACTGGGAGCATGGAGTACAATTTGATATTTGCACTTTAAAGTTTTAAAACATGTCAATTTTATAAGGAATTACCTTTGTTCATTAAATTAGTAATAATATTTTTTATGACGCCAACTTACGTAGACCCGCTGTACAATATACTTATAAAAAGAAAATATATTAATTACCCTTACTATGCCCTGAATAAATTAAATTAAAAATCAAAATTACACTAGATATCACCATATTATTATAATTTAATAATCAATGTTAAATGCGTAATTTAACCCTACTATTTAGTCTATTAATCACGATTTTAATGGTAAAAGTTTCTTTAAAACTTATACGCTGAAGATGACTATTTATATAGTTGAAACATGTCGGTTTTTTAATCAGTAACAACCAAAATAAAAAATAGTGGTGTAAGACAGTTTTTCAGTAAGCATAAATATTTAATATTTCTTTAAGAGTAAAGTACCTATATTTTTGCTAATATTCATAACTGATATAAAGAATTGATGTTTATAACCAAAAATATTACTTAAATATGCGATTTAGGTTATTAAAAACTAAAATTAGATTTAAATAAATTTTAAATTTCAAACATCTTTCTTTTTACTAATGTTCAGTATACCAAAATACAAGTACCTTACGCTTAAGCAAAACTTTTTGGAAACAAAAAATAATAGATGACTTATATAATTACTTTAATGTCTGATTGCATTTTAGGTTTTAGACCATGCAAAACTTTTTATAACAAATAACTTTTTTTCTTCAAATTAAGAATAAAAAAGTTTTCCATATTGCGCCAACGTACGTAGACACACTGTACGTAAAGCAGGGGACATTTCTTAAAGCCATCCGGTATAATGTAGTAAAGGTCAAATATATTTTTAATTAGTTATTTAAGTACCTTTGCTCTTACACCGCAGAACAAGAATGCAAAAATATGTGGTAAAATTTATAGTAGGTCAGATTTACACTAAAATTATCTTATTTTATAAAAGTAATTAATTACTATTTTAAATTCTATTTGTTTAAATACCCGGTTTAATAATTTATTCTCTATACATTGGTCGTTGCACCTTGATCGCCCATTTTTAACGCCTCTTCTACCATTTCTGGAGGAACATACCCGGTGCTTCTTCTATTTGATAACCTGTTCTTGGATCTTCTCTTTCGTTGGGTTTCACTTTGATCACTAAATAAAAAAGGAATTTAAAAATAGTGTAATAAACATCTAAACATTTTACGGTTCCTTTATAAACGTAGGTATATATACAGTAGGGAACAATGCCCCCACCCCTTTAAACCTAAACCGTTTAATATAATCCGATAAAATTTGATTTATATGAGCAAAGTCTGTATTTTTTTAACATATCAATAATGACTTTAAAAGTGAATGTGACAGCTGGACGCGTTTTTAAAATATTTTGTTTTACTGTAAAGGGGAGTTTTGTGGCACATCTGACGAGTACTTTATAAACCTGTACTCTATTCACTATAAATTAAGAAAAACACCTAAACAAAATTTATTGGTTTAGAAAGTCAGTAACCATAGTTACTACAATAAAAAATGTATTTTATTGGTTTCAAACTGCAGTAACCGGAGTTATATACTTACTAGATTTTCATTATCAATTTATAGTGGCCAAAGTATAGAATATAAAGTGAACTGGTACTTTAACCTACTACATAATAGAGGTACTTAAATAATTACCTTAACACCTTTTTTGAATGACCATATTATATTTGACCCTAATAAAGTTAGATATTTTAAATGTGGTATGTTTTTAAACTTCTTTAGAAAATTCTTGTTCTGGTAATAATCGTTATATTATACACCCTGGATATAATAGAGAATTATTGCAAGTTGCCTTATTAAGCCCGGGAATTATTAATATTGGCCTTATTTAAATAGTGCTTGTACCCATAATTTAGAGTTATTGCAAATCATGTTGACAGTACCATTAAACTAAAAAAAAAGGAAGAAAGTATTTTTACTTCTAAAAACTTTTAATTTTGTGCTCGGCAGCCGTTCGGTTAGACGAACAGTTCCGAAGTTAAAATAAGACCAAAATAAGGCACGACCTAAAACCGACATAAATAAAGCCAGGCAATATACTTATTATAAGGGAGTCTTTATCCTACTTTGCATCTGCGCAAGCTCAGATGTAAAAATAAGGCCGGTATTATTAGTGCTTGGCCTTATTTCACTGTGCAATAATTCTCTAATAATATTTATAAAAAGATCTTAAAAAAGAGCTTTAAAAATATTGCATTTATGATATCTAACGTTATTAGTTTTGAAAATTTGTTCATTTAAATTAAGTATTTAGGTAATTATTAAAGTACCTTCTTTTTGTAGTAGGTTAAGGTATTGACTTTGTATTCTAAGGTTATAAGGTAGATACTTGTCGGAAGATTTAAAATAATGTGCTACAAGACCACTATTCTATTTATTTTTCCCCAATATGTCGCCCTACTCTCACATTGACATTTAAAATTTTCTTTGATATGTCAAAAAATGGATACGTTATTCATAGACTAGCGTTTCAAATTTCATTAGAATACACCCAGAAGTTTAGATTTTAGAAGGGAGGGGACGGACTTTAGGTCATTACTGATTGATTTTTATGTAGTAAGTATCAAAAATTATTAAATACCGTTTTTATTTTCACAAAAATTATTTTGTGTATTTACGCACCATATACGGGGTATCCAAACTCTATTTATACACGAAATAACTTCGACCTGGCACAGGATACAAAAATAAACTTAAAATAAGAAAGGTTTATTTGGATACACTCTTTTTATTTATAGTACCAATTAATATACAAGGTGTCTTAAAACTAAAAAGGAAGGTTTTTTTTTCAAAATTGAACATCCTGTATATTTTAACAAATTTTAACTCTGTATTAAATTCTACAATAAAAATGTATAATATACTATGTGTCAATTATTGCTGGTTTTCGAGATATCAACCTAGATAATATTTTGGTTTTAATTATTTTTAAATAATTCTATAACTGTCAGAGTGACCAAATAATATAATAACATGTGATTCATACCTTTCATTGTAAGAATTACTAATAGGTAAGTCAGCTATTAAGTTTATTTTTAATATAAAGTTACTTACTTAACCTTAATGCAATTAAGTAATTATGTGTTTAAAATAAACTAAATTGATGACATACCTATTAGTAGCTCCTACAATGGAAGGTTATTAATCATTATCGTTAATTAGTATATCAGCATACTGCTAATATCTGAAAAACCATCAATAATTGACGTGTTGTAAGTTTATTATACATTTTTCATGTAAAATTTAATACAGTCAGTCAAAATTTGTTAACACATACAGGGTGTTCCATTAAAAAAATCTATTTAGCAATAAAAAATTGTGTTTTTGGGACACCTTGTATGTTAACTTGTACTGTCAATAAAAAGAGTATATTTACTTAAACCTGTTTTTATCTTAACTTTATTTATGTACCTTGTACAGAGTTGGGACAACCTGTATACAACGCTTCTAAAAATATAGTGACCGCTAAGAGTTAGACATATATGGAAAAAATCGTTCTTAAAATAATTTAAAAAATCCTATTTGGAAATCACCTATGCTTATCCAGTAACCGGAAAATCGATAATGACATTCGGCTCATAAACGTGGTTCGGTAAATATTTATTAAAAGTTCGTCATTTTTTGTGTTAACCGTATTCATTGGAGTGGTTCAAGCCGCATTTAAAATGGCAATATAAATATGGGAGTTAGATAGAAATAGGTATTTAAATGTTTTTAAAATGTTTTAAACCGCAATAAGAGAAAATAATGCCTTAAATTATCAACAAAGTAAGGTTAGTTGCAAGCAATGCCGCAAAGTATACAATGCTTCTATATGACAAGTAAGAATTGTTACATGATAGCACCCTTAGATAACTGTAGTTTGTAGGTAATTGTTCTAGTATTTTATAGAGATAATAAGTAGAATTATCTAGAGAAGTATGATTGTGTCCACAATTGTATAGAATAAGTAAATTAGGTATGTAAAGGCTGTAGTAAGCCGCAGTTAGGGAAAAGTAAAGTGTACGTTATAGTGTTACGAAAGTAATTATTACCTTCTTTATTTTAAATAAAACTAAAATTAGGTTAGTTACCTTTAGACTGTGTAGTTGCCCTGGAAGAGGTGGGTACGTCCAACAAGCTAACCATTGCCTGGGTACCAGGACACGAAGGTCACGAAGGCAATGAGGAAGCTGATAAATTGGCAAAGGAGGGGGCTGGCAGGACGATGGTAGGTCCCGAGCCCTACTGCGGTATTCCGTCATGCCAACTAAGGTCATAAATCATGGATTATGAGGGAATCCCAAGACTGGTGGAGAAGAACACCAGGACAGCGTCAAGCGAGAGTATTCATCAAGGTTTACTCGCCGGAATTTACGAAAGACCTTCCGAATTACAACCGGAAGGCAGTAAGAATAATAGTGGGTCAATAAACAGGTTATTGCAGACTGAATAAACACCTGGAAATCATAGGCCTGGTAGAAGGAAACCTATGCAGGTTCTGCCAGGAGGAGGAAGAAACCGCAAAACATGTATGGTGCTTCTGTGAAGCCCTTTGTCGTGTGCGGTTTGCAAAGCTGGGTGAAGAGAAACCTAAAGCGGCAAGATTTACCAAGGAGCCGGTTTCAAGCTTGTGGAGTCTGATTAAAAAGACCGGCTTGGACAGCGTGCTCTTACCTATGGATGGAGGATACATAATAAACCCAAATAAACCTGAGCAGGTTGCAGTGATAGAGAATATACAATCCACCTCCTAATCTAATCTAATCTAATCTACCTCTAGTTTATTCATAAAGTCTTAGTTAGACGCCTCTTCTTTTCACAATTTAACAAATCTTGTTATATTTAAAATTAATATATTTGAAATATTTTATATATCCCACCTATTATTGTGGTGTCTTAGTCTTACGGCTGGATGGTCAGCTGGGTTATAGTTTTCCGGAATTCCATATTGTTGAGTCTTGCTGCTCATAACGAATTCATTTGGTATTCTGCAATAAAAAGTCATGTTAGGATCTCATAATTTTTTTACTTATTTTTTGTTTCAAAGAAAACCTTTTGTTTTCTAGTAAACGTGCACATAGAGTTTTAAAGTACGTGCAAACTTTGTCCGTTTTTAATGGGTAAAAAGAAACAACACTTATATACAGTTTTATTTTAACCTCTAATAAATGTTTTTTAATAGAAAAAGAGTAAGTCAAAAAGAGTATATTTAATTTTCTGTTCTGGAAAAGAACAAGCAGTTAAGATATACTGCAAACGTAAGCCTAAAAGGAAAAAAATATGGATCTTTATGGGTTAAATATAATATTTAAGAAAAATTCACAATTGTGAGTGCTGTGAAGAAATTAACTAATATTTTAAATATTATATAAAAAGTTAAATAAGTCCTTATTTTAAATCACCTGGCTATTTGTAGGTTTAAAGAGTGTTGGGAGACTATTTGGCAACAGCGAACATGACCCATATTGAACTTTATTTAAATTAAAATAATAAAAAAAAATACAAGGTGTTTTTAAAAGGTAGTCCCAAGCTGCTATGGTAATGGCTAAAAGTTATGGCATATTTTAAAAGCAGAACCTTTTATTAAAAAAATTAAAAATAAATATGTTTTTATGTTAGCCCGCATAGACAACAGATCGAAGTTAATTAACTGAAGTGATCTGGATGTACTTAAATGCTTTAAAGCTGCGTCCCAACTTGCAACAATTCGCCAAACATTTGCCCAAACAAACCAACCTATTTGCGCGATCTTTTGATGCAAAAAACTGACAAGCTCTAAATCAACGCGGAATCCTTCCCTAAGCCCTTGGAACGACGTAAATTCCATTCATTCATTCCAAGCATTACCCTGCCGAAAATGCCAAATAGGATACGATTAAACCGAATAGGTTTTCTATTTGGACCTATTTGGTCCTATTTGGTATCTTTGTTTTCTATTTGATCTGCTATTTTTCCGAATAGGCTTTTATTTGGACTTATTTGGTCCTATTTTCGTTGTCGTAAATCACTCGGAGTTATTCTGTTTTATTGCTGAATTTGCCATTGCCTATTTCATTAAATTCGGACCTATTTGCATTCATTTTTGTTTGGATTTATTTGTATAAATACTGATTAAACTTATTAGGTCTTATGGGTTTTTATTTGCACGGTTACAAAAAATTTTTATATGTGTTCGGATTTGTTTGTTCTTATTTGGTTTTATCGTATCATTTGTTGTGGTTATGTTTCTGGTTTTGGTAGTTTCTATTTAGATTTATTTGCAGTCGATATATTTAATTTTATTGGTTATTATTTGAATCTATTCGGAGCCATTTGGATTTATTTGGTTTTTTTTAATTGATTGTATTTGATACTATTCTAATGGATTTAATTCGGATCTCTTTGCATTTGTTTTTGTTTGAGTTTGTTTGGATTTATTTGTATAAATACTGATTGAATTTATTCGGTCATATCGGTCCTAATTTGCAGGGCTATGAAATATTCACATTTTTATATATGTTGGGATTTGTTTGTTTTTATTTAATTTTATCGTGCCATTGTTTGGTTTTTGTTTTTTGTTTTGGCCAAGAATAACCAAACTTCGACTTTTTTCAACATTTTAGGGCAATAAGGATAACTTACGGCTATTAATTTAATTCGATTTAATCTCTATACGAAGTAAGTAGAAAAAGTAAGCTTTTTTAATTTTTTAATAGGAGGCTCTTAAAACATACCATAACTTTAAATTTTAAACAAAAATTTCTCTAAATAAAAGTTATCTTTTAATTCAAAAATAAAGTTAGTTTTCTCTTGTGTCATATCCGTTAATTTGCACCTACTTGGCTAAAGGGTGATAAGCTTGTTAAAAAAACAGTTTTTTCATTTTTTTGTTTTAGATTAAAGGAATAAAAGTACAGCTTTCTTATCTTTTAAATCCTTTCTGTATCTTATTTACTTTAATCCACTTAATTGTATATTTATATTGATGAAAGATTTATTGGAGAAATTTTTTTATTTATATAAGGCTTTATATTTTCCTATTAGCAATAATGTAACAAATTTAGCAAATACCTAAATAACTACCTTTTGTAAATAATCTAACATATTTAACTAAAATAAGTCTTTTCTTTAGAATGTTTGCAAAAGGTTTAACACTCTGTACCTAAAAACAAAAAAGTTAAACTTTTTCTTATTTTCATGAGAGGATTCTACATAGCAGTTTGGCACAACTGTTTAAAACATCTGTATTTACATTTATACTGAAAAATAATTTTACCTTTACACATGCTCATTTTATTTTCAAAGCTTTTATTGTATTTCTATTGTTCTATTACTCCAAATTTTGGGTTTAGAAACCATTTGTAAACTTTTTTGTATGAACGAATTTGTTTCTTAAGGTAAATCTTTTAAAACAAGTGATATAAAGTTATAAGCTAAGTAGGTGGGTGATTTTCGATATAAAATATTGTCAAACAGTATAATATACCTCAGTGAGGAGAAGTATAACTATATCACCCTAGTGTTGTAAAGTTATCAAATGTTTTCCTATTTTCACTGTAAAGGCAAACTTTTTTTTTGGTGGATAATTTGTGGTCGTAGGAAAAATAATGTACATTACTTGTGTAAAAATGACTTTCTCACACTCTTCCTAGTTTTCACACTTGTAATACAGTGTGGGCCAAATTAAACTTGCACACTTTTTAACTAATAATAATTTTTATCCGTTGCTCCCATCTTTTTCATGTTTGAGGGGCTAATAGGTAGATATGTTTTCTCTAGGTTTGTTAATTTTGGTTAAATAGATTTAAACAGGACTGGACTTACGGGACTTTTTCCAAATGGTGCATTAAACTTTGTTGCAAAAAAAATTAATTTTATTTACAACAAGGGTAAAACGTTTATTTTATAGTTACTTATTAGATAAGTGAGTTATATTACATATAAGTCACGCAAGAAAAGTTTAACTCTCGAGCCCGAAGGGCGAGAGAGGTAATTTTCTTAAGTGACTTATATGTAATAACTCACGTGTCTAATACAAAATTTTATCCAACACTTTCGTATAAATCGTTTTTAATATCGAAAATAATTTGAAAACGTCATCCATTATTTGTTACTTGTCATTGTCAACACCAGCAACAAAATTTTGTATTGTCTATAATTCACTAGTGAGCTAAAGGGTACTTTAGCTCACTATATAGTGACTTATAGTACACTTTATATCCTCAAAATCTGATCAATTATGTAGATATTATATGTAAGTGTTGGATAAAATTAATTTACTGTTAAGTTTGATTAGCATCCATATTGGTAACCATGGTAACTTCACATTTTTGATTTTCAAAGAACACTTACAAAGTTCTTTTTAAAATCGAGAGAAATGCATGCTTTATGGAAAGCATTATTTATCAAAAATAATTATAATTCCGAAATCCTAAAACTGTTGACGGATTCGTTTTTACTGAATCATTTCCCATAGTTTGTCTATAAGAAAACGTATTAGCTTAATTGTAGCTAAATCAGATTTCCTTTGCAACGAGGGTAAATACAGTATTTTCAAAAATACTACCTAAGTCCAGTAGTGGCTAAATCTATTTGACCAAAATTGGCAAACATGAAGAAAATATATCTACCTATTGGCCCTTTAAAAATAAGAAAGATAGGCGCAACAGATAAGAAGTTATTAGTAGTTAAAAAGTATACAAGTTTAATTTGACCCACCCTCTATAATATACTATTATCAACTTTCTCAGGGTGGATAATGTATACATAAATAAAATTAAGGTTTTATATTTTCTATAACATATTAGTATTTTTTTATGTCGTGCTCAAAGCTATTCAAGTAAACTACTCTTTAACTTAGAATATGCAACTGACAGCCCATGTAAGATAAGAAATTACACCTTAAAACTTGTCAAGATTTAAGTAAACCTGATGAAAATAAAATTACCTGTTTCTGACAAGTCGTCATGTTTGACATAAAAATCCCATAAATTTTCACACTGTGAAATGCTTTTCTTTAAATTTATTTTTTAATAGTTTTTATTTTACTTCTACCAGATTATGTCAGGTCATATTTTATATACCCATTATGGATGAATAACAATGACAAACCGGAAAAACTCAATGATTCCACGGAAGGAGATGCAACTGTTACCGAATTTATTATCAACAACTTTTTGATACCAATGAGAGATAGCTTTTGTAATGTTTGTGCCAACTTCCTAGAAGTTTATGAGTGTGTTTTAGCTAATGTAGAATATTTCGGGTAGGTAAAAACTAATACTGTAACAGAGTTTTTCTGAATCATATTTTAACTTTAACAAAAATAAGAAACTAATTTCTTACGGCAAATATCTCTTTATCAGTGAGGGGTTAAACTTTGTTTTTGTTATACATATACAGTAGTCCTTTTACAAAATGTTTAATTTAGCATCTTAAGCTAACAAAAAACTAAGGTAATTTTCTTGATAGAAAGTTGTAGCAAGAGCTAAGTGGCACGCAATATTTTATTTTCACATTTTATATTCTAGTAGGGGAGCCCATGATGCTAAATGGGGATTTACTCCAGCGTCATAGAGACCAATTGGGTTGCAAAGCTGAGATGATAAGAAGAAAAAATACTATGTAATGTATACATTTTCATCGGTGGAGGAAGCGGTTTAAATATGTCAAAAAATACTAATAATATTTCGGCTTGTGAAAATTGTTCGGGTCATATCGTATTATATATTTTTAGGTATCCCTTACTTATTTTCTTTAAAATTTAAAAATAGCCACGTTCGAAAATGCTAATCTGACGTTTTTTTTGTAGCTCTCTGTTTCCGTTCGTCACTCTCAAATTTTCAGATAAGTGGACACTGTTTAGCATGATCTCACCCTATCTGACGCTCTCGACAATTTCTGATGGATATATTTTTATCTTTATGATCGGCCCTGTATACAAAGCTCATATTTGGTGGAGGTACTTAACCGGGTACAACGTCTTCTCCGGTATATTAATCTGCCGCGCTGTAGTAAATCCCAAAATCCCTCTTGGGTTCCCCTACCATTGTATACAGGGTGTCCGGGAAAATGTGGGAAATCTCTCGCACACGTATGGAACAGATGAAAATAACACGACAAATTTCTATAAAATTTTTCCGTTTAAGCCCCCCTGCGGAGATATGATCCCCTAAAGGGGGCAGCTAGAAATCGATTTTTCGTGAATAACTTTTAAAGCGCTCTGTATAATTTGATAATATTTTAGTACGATGCATACTAGTAAAGACCTCTTAAAATAGTGCCCTTGAAACTTTAGTTTGCCAGGGACGGACTAGTTTTCGCACATTATTGATAATATTTTTACGCCCTGTATGGTGAAGACACAAAAAATATGTTTTTGGTAGTTTAAACCTTTGCTAAAGAAAAGGTACTTCTGTTTGACATCGATAAAATGAGCCGTTTTCGAGTAAAAAATTATTTTAACAATAAGAGTTTATTTTTGTTTAATAAAACAATATTTTATTTGCGATGTAATTTGTAATTTTTGATTCAGTATTGAAGTCCTCTCGTAGCAGTTCAGCAAATGTTGTTAATTAATGTTTTTTTACTCGAAAACGGCTCATTTTGTTGATGTCAAACAAGAGTACCTTATTTTTAGCAAAAGGTTTAAACTACCCAAACACATATTTTTTGTGTCTTCACCATACAGGGCGTAAAAAATATTATCAATAATGTGCGAAAACTAGTCCGTCCCTGGCAAACTAAAGAAGCGACATAAGTTTCAAGGGCACTATTTTAAGAGGTCTTTACTAGTATGCATCGTACTAAAATATTATCAAATTATACAGAGCGCTTTAAAAGTTATTCACGAAAAATCGATTTCTAGCTGCCCCCTTTACGGGATCATATCTCCGCAGGGGGGCTTAAACGGAAAAATTTTATAGGATACTTGTCGTGTTATTTTTATCTGTTCCATACGTGTGCGAGAGATTTCCCACATTTTCCCGGACACCCTGTATAGTAGTACTGGTAATCAGGAGCGAGGTACTCTTGTCCATAATGCATAATTCGGCAGGCCTTACTTTTTTACAGATATGTGCAGTATAACGTAATGAACCTAAAAACAAGAAAATATTTTAAATAAGGCGAACGGAGATGCCGCCATTTTGTGAAAACCCGTTTGAGCCTGTACCCAATCAGCACAGTACGTACAAAGTACGTACATTTTACATCCATTTTACGTCGTTACGTCCAGGGATCTAAAATGTACGTCTTATGTATGTACTTTTAGAGTACGTCTTATGCATGTACTTTAAAGTACGTACATAAGACGTACATTTTAGAACCATCTTACGTCTTATGTATGTACTTTAACATAACACGTACACTTTAGAATTATTTTACGTCCTATATAATGTACTTTAAATAATTTTTTTATATAAATAAACAAAATTGCATATTTAGGGGAAATTTTAAATTAAAAACAACTTTTCTATATAACAATTTATGATATTAGCAAAACTACAGGTACTTTACCCTTGGGCAAAAATTACATTTTTGGTCAACCCTCGTAGATGACTGATACAATTTGATATCTAATACATACATGGTCAAAGAAAATGTACGTACAGTGAATGTACATTTTTGCGGAAAATGTACGTACATAAGACGTCTTAAAGATGTACTACGTACTTTTGTGTACTTACATAAGAAGTACGTTACATTCTAAAGTTACGTACATAAGACGTACATAAAACGTACATTGGCTGATTGGGTATCTCCGTAACCATCCACTTAAGGTTCACAATTATAAGGACCTTTATTATAGACAATTTTTTTTGTCTAATAGTGTTTTTCGTATCACTTTACCGTTTACGATTTTTAGGTGTATTACTGTTTGTTTATTGACTTTTTATCGATATCTTTCCTAATAATTGTTTTAAATCATAAATTTCCTATATTTAAACCTTTAAATAAATATTTTTTACCTTTAAATTAAACTTTTTTCCCAAGTTTAATATGTTCTAAGTTATAACACGTTTACAACCGAGAGAAAAGAAGAAAGAAACGAAGTATGCATAGCAGAATATCTAGCCAGATGTCGGATAAACCGCCCAGGCAATTAACGCGATATAACTTCGCAAATATTAGTTTTAGAAGAAAAGTTTAGTTATTAGCAATTTATTGTGTGAACAAATATTAAAAGAGATATGGTCAATAACAAACAATAATAATTTTATAAATCATAAACGGTAAGTGATACGAAAGGGATATTTAGAAAAGATAGGAAATTTAATTATCCATAATTAAGGTGCGTATAATTATGGGCCTGAAGTACACGGTTACGAAGATACAGACCCAAACGGTTTTTCGCAAACTGGCGGCACTTCCGTTCGACTTTTTCGTAAGTATTTTTGTGTTTTTAGGTTCATTACGTCATATCACACCTATTTATGAAGAAAAATGACTCCTGCCGAATTATGCAAGGCAAAATCCCTGTACTAATACTTTACACCGTTTTTTTTTAACCCGAAATATTTAATTTAATTTTAAGGGAACATAGTCCGCCTTCAGAAACGGAATCCTACATTAGCAAAATTCTAGAATATCTCAGGTTGTACAACATTCAAGATTCCACAACTTCCCCAAGTTGTTCATATTACTCCATATTGGTAGTTACCATATCAATCATGCTGTTTATTGCTCTAATGGTTGTCACAAAGAAATTGGTGGACTACGTGAAAGAAGAGGAAAAAATATTTCCGATAGTGCTACACGATTATCAAAATAAATGTCCGTGTTATGAAAAGCAATAAAAAATAAAGATTTATTTGCTTCTGTTTTTTAATTGTGTTTTTCTGTAGTAATATACAGGGTATTACATAATGTTGATAGAAAATTTATGGACAGATTCTACCATTTAAAATATAAAACAAACTTCATATTAACATGGGTCCGCAAATTCCTCTTGCTCAAGAAAATAATGTTTTTTGTAAGTATCTATTAACCAACTTTGTTTTAATTTAAAAATCTTATTAATGGCATTAAAGAGGTAGTTTTTATTAGCTTAATTGCATTTAATAAGTCCAGTGGCGTCTCGAACGCAAAACTAATGGAATATTTCTAACAAAAAACGGTACACCACTGACAGTGTAGATGTATGTAAAATTTCTGTGTTTTTTTAGATTAGGCAAATAGTTATACAGATTTAATGTCTAATAATTTTTTCGTACAAAAATAAAATCCACCTAATCAGTGCCGTATTAACCATTAGGCTGACTAGGCTACAGCCTAGGGCGCCATGAAAAAATAGGCGCCAGACAGGGGAGTAATAGGCGCTAGACAGGGGAGTTTTAAAAAATATTAGGTCGGGTGGGGATTTTGGGTGACTAATATTTCTCTGTAAATAGGTGCTTTGGAATGAAATAGGCGCGAAAGGAGGGAATGACCTTTTATTTTCTTCAAATTTTATTTCGGGTGCTGAAGTAAGGCGCCTGGCACTCAAAATAGGCGCTACGGAGGAAAGGATCTTTTTTTTGCTCTTCAAACATTTTTTTGTGGTGTGGTGTTTAGGGCGCCTCAAACAGTTAATACGGCCCTGCACCTAATTGCATATTTTTAGAGCATAAAGGAAGCATTGCGAAAAATTTTTCTTTTAAAAATTAGGTTTTATAATTTTCATAACCAAATATGTACAACAACAATACATACTTATTTAAGTAAAGTTTAAATCCACCCATATATTTTTTACTAAAATAAGTGATTTCGATTTTTTAAGTATTTTAAAAAATTAAAAACACCCTGTATCTTGAAAAACAAGAAAAAATGCAAACCCATTTAATGTTTTCTAATGTAGAATCTGCCTCCTTTAAATATTTGTAACAACACTTTGTAACATCCTGAATTATGTTTATTCCGGAGGATCTTATTCTGCCCCATTTAAATGAGCCGTTTGGTATATTGTATATTATTTTTTTAAGTAAAAATGGTGCAGGGGCGGTCATAGGGGGAAGAGGGCATGCCCCCCTTGGATGCGACATCCTTTCTATTTTATTGTGTTTTATACATGTCTAATGACAAATTATTGAGGGTCCCCCCTCAAGGTTGGTCCGAGGGGTGAGGGTGATGATGAAATTGAAGAGTGAGGACCTTTTAAATACGTGGGAAGGAGGTTTTGTGTAATTTTATAAAAAGAAAGAAAAAGGTGAAAATAATAAAAAGAGGTTCGAGGACTCCTTTTTTTGCTCTTCAAAAAATTTGAAGCTCCTTTAAAATTTTTGTTTTTTGCCACCTCACACACTTCTCCTCGGCACATGGTCCCCCTCAGAAAGTCGATATGACCGCCTCTAAAATGGTGTTTAAGTGATAAATACCTTATTTTCAAGGTTTTTTCTTTAGGTTTAAAAACCTTTAGTTGGGTAGATTTAAAATAAAAATTAATATTATCGCTATGCACATTACACTTTTGTTTATAGCACTCTTTTTTTATCTTTATGACATCCCACGAAGGCGTATGCCTAATTACCAGAGTACCGCGGGTGTCGGGTTATTAGATGTTTAACCCATCGTTTCCCCTGTTCCATCAACGTTGTCCAAGCACTGAAACATGCAGTTATGCATTTCACAGTACCTTTTAGACATCGCGGTAGTGCCACCACGGTCGTTATTTTTAAATAACTACAACATAAATGCAAACTTGCATTTAGAATTGGTAAGTTTTACTAAAATTATAACAGATTTACATTTACTCTAAAATTAAATTATTTTAGAAAATTTGAGCTAATAATATTTTATGCCAAATCTAAAGCAGATATCAAAAAGCAATATGGCAGCAGCAGCCAAAATATTAAGTGTTCCTAGCTGATACCTTGACATTTATAATTATTATATTGATATGTCAAATACGCGCATACCTATTAATCTTTGTAATTTTATAATTAATATTAAATAATTAATTTCTTTTGCTGTAAAAAAATAATGAAAATACAGAGTCAGTGGGTATTAGATATAAACAAATAAACCTTGAAGTACACTTGTTATTAGTTTTTTGACAGTATCTTTTATCCTTTTTCGGATTTTAGCAGATTAATATTCCGAAGGATACCCTGTACCCGGTTAAGTAGCTTCATCCAATAAGAGCCCCGTATACAGGGCCGGTCGTAAAAACAAAAATATATTCATCAGAAATTTTCCAGCGCGTCAGATTAAGATGGTGGGGGTAATTACATGCTAAACAGTGTATATTCCACTAATCTGACAATTTGAAAGTAACGTAACGGCGGCGAAGCGCTAAGTTGTAAAAAATACGTCATTTTGACAACTCGATCGTAGCATTTTTGTTTTAAAAAGAGAAATTTAAAGATAGGCGATTTAAATAAAGGAGCACCAGTATTGCAATTTGGTCAATTAGCTGATAAAAATGGGTATCTAACTCAAAAATGTCGAAAATATTTACCATATTTACAGATATATACTATTTTGGGTTTGTGTCTCGGCTAGAAGCAAAAACACTTTTGAAAACAAGGCATTAAATTTTAGACAAAATATTAGACATCATAGTCAAAAACTCTAAATAAAACAAAGAGTAGTTACCAGCTAACGTTCCGCGTAATTTTATATAAAGTCACAAAACGTAAGTTCTTCAATATTTATACGAGGATCACGCTGAATATTTCTGGATGTGGCAACACTGCTTAAGATATGACAACATTTCATTATCTGTCATATTGCATGAACATTTGTCAACTGTCATACCAAATTTGGTTACCGTAGACAAAGCGCAAGTGAAATTATTTAATTTTAAATTAAGTGTATGTGTTTCTTTTTCATTCGCTAATGGAACTTAACCGTGAACATTATCGGGCCATGATCTTTTATGATTTTAAAAGTGGTTTAAATCAAGAGCAATGTCTTGCACGTTTAACAGCGGCATTTGGTGAATCTTCCCCTTCGCGTTCCAGTATTTTTGGCTGGTATGCTGAATTTAAAAGAGGTAGGCAGTCGCTTAAAGATAAGCAAAGAAGCGGTCGGCCCACAACAGCAGTTACTGACGAAAACATTAATTGTGTTCAGAGGCTTCTAGAAGAGGACAGACGCATTACATATGCATCCATAGAGAAGATCTTGAATATTGGATCGGCAGCCGTAAACAAGATTTTGCACGATAAATTAGGGGTTCGAAAGCTTGTTTGTCGCTGGGTGCCAAAATTACTCACTAATGATCAAAAAGAGACCCGGGTAGAATGGTGCAGAAAAATGATCGAAGAATATTCATATGGCAAGTCAAAAAAATTTTTTTATATTGTTACAGGTGATGAATCTTGGATTTATCAGTTTGACCCAGAATTAAAAACTCAATCCACTGTTTGGGTCTTTCCAAATGAAAATCCACCGACAAAAATTAAACGTGCAAGAAGCGTGGGAAAGAAAATGATTGCTTCGTTTTTTTCTGCAAGTGGTCATATAGCCACAATCAGCCTAGAAGATCAACGGACAGTTAATAGTGAGTGGTATGTTACGAAATGTTTACCTAAAGTATTTCAAACTATTCAGGAACGCCGTCCGAATACTGGATTACGCGGAATTTTTTTGCATCACGATAATGCAACTGCTCATTCTGCTGCAAGAACGAGTGAATATTTGGAAAGAATGGGAGTCAAGCTTCTGGGGCACCCTCCGTATAGTCCAGATTTGGCTCCCTGCGACTTCTTTTTGTTTCCGGAGACCGAAAAAAATTCGCGGTCGCACATTTTTGACCCCAGAACAATTTGTAGCCATTCCAAAGGAGGTGTATCGTGAGGCTTTTTCAAAGTGGTTTCAACGAATGATGAAATGTATTGAATGTGGAGGAGAATACTTTGAAAAAATATAATGCATTTTGTTTTCTGTTTTGTTTTATCCAAAAATATTCAGAGTGACCCTCGTACTTAAACTGCAGGCATAACAAATCCAATTTTGCACATTTTTCTTTATGGCAGAATTTTTAACGGAATCCATGATGATAACCACCAAAACACACAGCACAAATTGTAGACTAATGCTTTTTGTATTTTTAATTGCATTTATTCCATAAATTATAATTTAAAAAAAAACACATTATTAACTACCACAAAAGCAAGAAAAACTTGACTATGAATTGTTATGTTCTACTATACTAGTTTAAAATTATGCCGATGAGGGCTTTTATCAACGTTGCCAGCTTAATTTAAAAAGCCAATAACGAAAAATATAATTTAATTTTTTCTTCCTATCATCTAAGCTTTGCAACTAAATAGGTCTCTATGACGCTCGAGTCAATCCCCATTTAGCATGATGGGCTCCTCTACTATGAAATTTATTTGGAACAAAATAACGGCCACTAAGATACCCAAAAAATTTCACTGTATAAACATAAGGCGAATTACGATAAGTGTTGAATTCAGACATTTTTTACTAAAGGGAAGTTTAAAATTCCCAGGGGGATTTAAAGTAACCAAAAAAATATATATTGCCAAAAAGTTAAAGAGCAAAAAAAGGTGTAAATACCAAACCAACCGCTTACTTCACATTTTCTTGAGACGCTTTGGTATATTATTCATGTAACATGTATGTTTTTTTCTCCTGGGGGAATGTCCCCCTCCCCGGACCACCCCTGAGTTAAATGCTGATTACGATTTTCTTAATAGGGGGCACTTTAAAGCGCAGTACTTTACCTTATCTACGTCTAAAAAATAGATGAGCTGTATGAATGCACTGAGTTTTTATTAATATTTAAAAAATTAATGTTTGATTTTAAAAGAAAACATGTATTTGGAGATCTGAATGTAAATAAATCCATTTTTATATAGACAACAAAACCATTATGGAGATAAAAGTTGTTAAAACGTCAAAATAAAAAGCAGAGTTGCCACATTTTTTGTCATTTAATGAATTATAAAGTATAAAGAACATTTAAACTAAGGTTTTCATTGACAAATAAATAATACGTAACACAATAAAGAGACACACTCTTTAGGGATTCATCTATTTTGCTAACACATTTAATTTTACAATTTAATTAACTTTAATTTGTTTTTAAACATGGTACTTTACACATACACCTTTTTAAATGGGCGTACAAGCAATTTTTTGCAAATATTGCACCGGTACACAAAATAAAAAAGTGATAAGGTACTTTTGACTAGACCAACTATATTTTTTGATGCCCTAAATTCGAATTTGGAGTCTGTTTTGCTCCATCAGACTTGAGTTTTGAGTAAACTTCGAAAAACCGTAAAAATCTCTGAAAATCGATGGATCGTTGGTGTTTTTCGCAGTTTACTTAAACTGAAGCCTGATGGAGGAAAACGAACCCCGGATTCTAATTGAGGGCATCAAAAACATATAAAAAGTTAGTCCGGTCAAAGTACCTGTGCACAGGCCAGGACAGCGGAACACACAAAAAAGTGATCAGTACTTCCGATCAGACCAACTTTTTTATGTTCTTTGATGCCCTGAATTCGAATCCGGAGTCCATTTTGCTCCATCACGCTTTAGTGTTTTAAGTAAACTACGAATAACACCAAAAAATCGCTGAAAATCGAAAACTGTAAGAGATGTTTTTCGCAGTTTACTCAAATATCAAGCCTGACTGCGGATTTGAATTCAGGGTATCAAAAACATATATAAAAGTTGGTCTAGCCAAAGGTACTGATCCTTTTTTAAAAATTTAATGTGCCGGTATTATTATTACCCTTCGGCTGCAAATAAATTTGGTAGGTTTGAGAATCTCTTCTTTCAAAATGTTAAAAAAAATGGGAAATCAGTTTTATATCCAGGTATAAACTATTTTATTTGAATTTAAGGTATTGTGAAATAATATTTGACCCAGTCACATGGTACTAACCTTGATTGATATGAACTACTTATTTCGTAAGTTGGTCCACTCATTTTCTAATAATAATTTTACAAACCACTTTTTACAGAAAAAACTTTACGAAAATCACAAAAATACTGAACTAAATTAGGCGAACTACCTACGTATATTTCGTATCGATAGCATAAAGTTTATCTTAAACCAAGATAATGCAAAATCACCATTTGTTTTATTATCTGGGAAAATGCTGTATCAGTTCATAATAATTGTTTTGCATATCTTTGTTTACTAACTATAAATTCGTTACTGGTACAGTTTAAGTTCGTTTGGTTTATATTGTAAATTTTAAACATTTAATCATTAATTAACAAAAAGTCTCGTTAAGCTTTTAAGTTTAATGACTGTATTTTTTAACTTTTTTTATTCTAAGGAGTATTGATGAAGTCTAGTAATTGGGCTATTCCACTTTAAAATAGCTATTTTGCCCACTAAAAACCGTTATATATATTAAAAAAATATATATTTTTTAATATTGATATTTGCTTAAAAGTTTTAGACCAATACCTGTTTCATTAAATACTGTCATTAGCAGCGAATTTTACTTATTACTTTAAAACTCATTTAATGCTTAAGCCAATGACTTCCTAAAAAATAAATAGCTGCGTTACCTGTTGTTATGACCTTACTTACATAATTTTTCAACATAATACTTTTATAACTTGCATTTAAGAAATATTTGACATTACCTAATTAAACATTATGCTTAAATCACTCAGAAATATTAGAATTATTTTTAATATCTATTTTGCTACCACTGAGTTACTTATTTAGACCTATTTTTTTAAAATAAATCTTCTTAAAGGCCTAAAAAACTATTATTTTTTTAATTAAAGCTTTAAATTTGTTCTAATAACAAAAATATGCTACACTATTTTTTTAATTAAAAAAAAACCTACGCTCGAAAATGTTAAACTGACGCTTTTTTTTTTGTAGCCCTCTGCTTCCTTTACGTCATTCTCAAATTGTCAGATTAGTGGAATATACACTGTTAAGCATGTAATTAATTAACTCACCCTATCTTAATCTGACGCGCTCGACGATTTCTGATGGATATATTTTTGTTTTTTATGATCGGTACTGTATACGAAGCTCATATTTGGTGGAGGTACTTATCCAGGTACAAGCTATCCTACGGTATGTTAATCTGCCGCCCTATAGTAAATCCTGAAATCTCCTCTTGGGCTCTCCTACAATAATTGGGTTAATCAAAAAACTTATTAAATTTTCTTGGGGAAGCGGGGACATTTAAAGTACCGCAGTGTTAAAAGGTAACGGAATAGTCTATCATGAAATAATACCTAACACAAATACCAATAATAATAATGCAAAATATTTAAAACAAATATGCGTATTTTTGTAGCACTAAATATTTAAAAATAAAAAGTCTTATATTTGAAAAATCACATCGCTAATAAATTATTTTTCAAATGCTTTTAATGGAATGTTAAAACAACTTTTATAATATTTGTATAGGGTCCATATAAAATATCGGTTTTAAGTAATTTAAATTTTTGACCACTATCTTTAACTGTTTTAGAAAACATAATTTTAATATCTCCATCTTCTTTTATGTCGCTCAAAGTCATGCCTAGGTAAATATAATGGTTGCTCTGGTCCTTTAGAACTTTTAAAAGAACGTATATACTCCATGCGACAGTTTATGTATCTGAATGCAGATTTTTTATGGAAGCTACTAGTTCTAGTACTAGCTTCATCGATGGACGTTTTTATATTTTTTTAACAGGCAGTTTATCATCCGAGTTTGAATTTGTTGAGTAGATAGAATTATTTGCGTCATATTATTTAATGGAGAATTTATTAAAATAATTAATATACACCACCTTCTTACTATTGCAAAAACTGTTACCATTAGTAGTAACGCAATGGAGCAGTTGTAGATTTTAGATGGTTTAAGCTATAATTTTATTATTTAAATAAAACTGTTACAATATTAACATTTTCTATTAGGGAAAACTATAAAATTTTAAACAAGTAATAAATATTGTTAAAAATTATAGAATTTACCCTAAAAATCACGGTAACTTAGGACACATAGAATAAATACTCGTGCATTGATGAGGAATTTACATCAAGTTGACAACGTTTTGTCCATAAATGTTTATTAGTGCATATGACAAAAATATGACAATCAAAATAATGTACTGTTGTTTAAACAAAAAATACTTAAAACTGTATTAAATGCGAATCAAAAATATGTAAAAACTAATCGGTATACATTAATAATAAAAAAGTCCTTGTTGTCCAAGTATAGTAAAAAAGGACAACCGATCAAAATGACCGGTAGTCCTTGGTTATGTTCCAGGAACGGCACCTCTGTGGTTGAGGGTTAAGATTCGTTTTTATTTATCGCCGCGTGATCGCCTCTGAGGCAGATGGCATCCTACACTTGCAAGCGACACACAATAGCAAGGGTTTATTTGTAGTGATTAAAATTATTAATCAAATAATTATTTCATTTAAAACTTCTGAGTAATTTTTCCATTTTTTAGAATCTTTTGAATGATTCAAATTAATATATTGCACCGGTCATGAAAAAAATTGTTTTTCTGTTCTCATGCTTAAATTCTGATTCTAGACATAAATAATTAATAATTTAAAAAAACTAAAAACACGCTTTTATATGCAACCGAACTAAAAATTAGAAAATAATTTTTCATTAAAAAAAATATTGTCATTTCATAGTAAAAAGCGTGGGGTGCATTTTACTATTTTTTCATAACTTTTCCATCATAGATATTTGCAAATATAATAATTATAACATTTAATATATTTATCACCCCACGCTTTTTACTATGAAATGACAATATTTTTTAATGAAAAATTATTTTCTAATTTTTAGTTCGGTTGCATATAAAAGCGTGTTTTTAGTTTTTTAAACTATTAATTATTTTTCATTTTTAGTTTCTGCTACTCTTGACAAAATGGCGAAAAATTTTTTAATGAACAAGAGTGGCAAATTTTAAAATTTTTCCAACAGATTGCAACTCACTAAAAAATTTCTTCTTCATTAACTAGCAAAGTTTGAAATTTTGCCAACAGATGGCAATCCAGGCAATGTTTGGACCGTTGCCAATATATTGCAACCCACTAAAAAATTTCTTCTTCATTTAATAGCAAAGTTTGAAATGTTGCCAACAGATGGCAACCTAGGTGTTGTTTTTATAATATAATGGAATTTTTTTCCTGGCGATCCAAAAAGATAACGGGATACTGTTTGCAGATTATTGCATTGTCATGTTTCCTTAATACGTGTGCAAAGTTTCAAAGAAATCGAATAGCTGGAAGTTGGTTAAAATTAGGCTCAAAGATTCCGTTACATAGCCAGATAGTTACAACCCAAGTTAATAAAAGCGTGTTAACGGCATTTATTAACTGTTATTGTTCATAAGAATTGAACACCAATGGTGCAACTAACCCAATTGTGTAAAAGAACTTATTAATTTTATTGTTCATAAAAATTGAACACCAATGGTGCAACTAACCAAATTGTGTAAAAACTAAAAAATTTCTTCTTCATTTAATAGCAAAGTTTGAAATTTTTCCAACAGATGGCATCCTAGGTGTTGTTTTTATAATATAATGGAATTTCTTTTTTCTGGCGATCCAAAGCAGGATAACGGGATACTGTTTGCAGATTATTGCATTGTCATGGGTCCTTAATACGTGTGCAAAGTTTCAAAGAAATCGAATAGCTGGAAGTTGGTTAAAATTAGGCTCAAAGATTCCGTTACATAGGCAGCCAGATGGATAGATAGTTACAACCCAAGTTAATAAAAGCGTGTTAAAAAGAACTTAAATTTTTATTTTTAGTTCTTAAGGTTTGCTTTTGTCTAATTTACGTTGATAAGTATATTTAAAATAATAGAGCTCATACAAACGTAAAGGAGATACAAAAAAAGAAAAGAAATAGGGCACGCCATTTTTAAAAATACAAATCATTTTTTAATCATCATTTATTTAGCCTTAAATTTAACTTTTTGACTTTTTTACTCTGGGAAAACGTTTTCGCCTAAAAAAACTAGGCACCAGCATACTATTTAAGAATAATTTTGTTATACCACAAATGCATGAAAACGGTTTTTATTTTTTTGCGCGAAAATGCTGCATTGGAGAAAGAAAAATTAACAAAATTAAATTTCTTTGAAAATAAATGGAGATTTTAAAAATTATTTTTATTTTTGAAAAAACCAGTAGTATAATATATTTTTTGAAAAATCTCCAGTATACCCATATAACATTTTTTGCCGGCAAAGCATTGGCAAAAGGTATCAAAAGACATCAAAATGAGCAATTGGCCGTTATGGGGCAACGTGTGTTACAGAAAATGTGATAGCATACATCATTAATAAGTTATGATGAAAAAATGCGTTTAGGATGATGGCATCCATCATTAATAAGTTTTGCTGAAAAAATGCATTTAGTATGATGGCATCCATTATTTAAAAGATTTTGGCAAAAATATGCCTTTTAGATAATGGCATTACATTATTTTTTTCGTAATGACAATAAAATGCATTTTTACCGTCCAGGGAACTAAAATGTGCATAAATAATGCACATGCATAATGTGTGTTTATGTACAGGGTGTCCCATATAAAATTAAATAATATAATTTTGGAAAAACCATAAGAGATACAAGAAAAAGTTAAATACAGAAGTTGTTCAGTAAAATGTATTTTTAGTATTTTTATTGTATCTCTTATGGATTTTCCAAAATTATATTATTTAATTTTATATGGGACACCCTGTACATAAACACACATTATGCATGTGCATTATTTATGCACATTTTAGTTGCTGGACGGTGAAAAATGCATTTTATTGTCATTAGGAAAAAATAATGTAATGCCATCATCTAAAAGGCATATTTTTGCCAAGAACTCTTTAATGATGGATGCCATCATCCTAAATGCATTTTTTCATCATAACTTATTAATGATGGATGCCATTACATTTTTCTGCAATACGTGGCCCAATAACGGCCAATTGCCCATTTTGATGTCTTTGATACCTTTTTGCCAATGCCTTGCCGGCAAAAATGTTATATGGGTACATCCTCTTCGGACGCCACTGGTAAAAACAATTAAAAACACATTAAATAATGCCTATTGGTACTTAGTAGGTGCATGTCAAATTTTATGAAAATATCAAAAACAGTTTTGAAGGTATAATAAAAAAACATTTTTGTCCTAAAATTGTAACACCCTATAGCTAAAAATTTAAGAGATTTAGGACATCTGTTCATAAAAACTTTTTTCCTAAAATTATCAAAGGATTTAGATCCTGTATTTTTGGCTCTCATTTATATTACAACCACAAATTGCTCTAATTTCTACAAATGGAAACTTTAATTAAAAAAATATGTATCAATTTTTCTTAGTTTTGGGCTAACAGCAACTAGAGTTTAATATGGAAAAGTCGTACACAGTTGACCAGTGTTATTGACGGAATTTTTTAAGTATAATAATGTCAACATGAAAAGATAAAATCAGAAGACCTTAATTATGTTACTTACCAAAATATTTACTTTCTGCTTAATCATAACCTAATTAAGAAGAATAAAAGTAATGATATAATAAAGATGTTTATTTCAAAAATGACTTTTTCCTACGACCACATGTGAAAATAGTAAATAGCACACTGTTTTCATGCATAGAAAATGCCTTATATCACACTAGTGTTGCAAAGTATAATATAAAGCTGTCATCGCTGTCATTGTTATTTAAAATAAATTTGGAGTTATCAGGCTGTTAATGGGATTTACATTGAAAAAGCCATGCAATATTTTTAATGAGGACCTTTTTAATTCTTAAATGATAAAAAGCGACTAGGTAGGTGATTTTTAATATAAAAATATTGTTAAACAGTATAATATATCGCAGTAAGGAAAAGTATATATCACCCTAGTGATGCAAAGTTTTCAATTGTTTTCTTATTTTTTCCGTGAAGACAAACAACTTTTATTGTTTCTTTGGTGAATAACTTGTGGTCGTAGGAAAAATAGTGTACATTACTTGTGTGAAAATCACTTTCTTACACGCGTGGGTTTGTCGCACTCGGCTGACGCCTCGTGCAACAATATTCCCACTCGTGTGAAATAAGTCATTTTCCACCCTTGTAATGTAATATACTATATTACTATATCGCGGGTGACCTGGTAATATTTCCTATCTGATTTACCAGTGGCGGCTATTTAGGTGTAGTAAGTGAAGTGCCAGTTCACCCAAAATAAATAATAAAACAAAAAAAACATATTACTATTATTCAATTCATTTTTCTCATTTCTATTCCTTACTTGTAAAATTCGCCGTGAAAAATCTAGCATATAAATTAACCGCTGGCGCGAGTCGCTTTCTTTCTCTTTCAGCAACGCGACAAGTGTATTGCAAATATAAAACGGACCGAAATATACATCAAATGCGGGGTTTTGTTTACGCTTTGACGCTCCGTTGCCATGACAACGCTTTACTTGCCGGTGGCCAGAATCGCGGGTGGAAGTATCAGGTGTATTGCTTGGTAAATCGCTAGCCTTAAAAAGATAGTATAGGTTTTGGTCGTTTCGTTGGTTTTCACGTATTATTTTGATTGTTTCCGTTTGAGTATTATTAGCTACAGTGATTTTTCACAGGGAAAAAATTAAAGTACAGTACAGAGCACTTCTCATGAAATATTAGATCATATTTTGATGGAAATGGAAGTAAGATTCGAAGATTGTTACAAACTACAATTTCTTTGTCTTGCTGATACTGCAAAGTTTGGCCAGTATACCCAAATTTTCCCACTGATTCTTTTCAAAATTTATTGTAGATATACGTCGAATCATTTCCAAAAATCAGCGGCTTAAAAATAAACTTAAGCTAATATTTGCTGATGAAAGTTGAAACAAGTTGGCGCAAATAAAGACATTTTTACCGAGACGTATAAACTTTTTTCGCTAATTTTAACGATATCGTCGACAAGCGTATCAGTGGAACGGAGTTTTTCTTGTTTTAAGCGTTTAAAAACTTTCTTAAGAGACACTATATCCCAAGATAGACTTTTATCTTTGGCCAATAAAACAATTCAAACGGAGCTTCTAGAGGAACTTATAAAAACTTAACCATTTTATGAATATATAATTAATAAATTTGCTGCATTAAAAGATAGAAGGACTGATTTGGTGTATAAAATTTAGATAAAGTTTAAATATTAAGACTTTTTACTTAGACTTTTGATAGTTGAGTATTTTCAATTTTGCTAAAATGGGTGAATGCGCTTTTTTCCCTTCCTGCACTACACCTGTTTTTAGACCCGCGAGCCGTCACTACTGATTATGACCATTTTTGCAGGAGGGCGACAAAATCGTTTTATCTGCTATGGTTTAATAAATGCTTTATTTTTTAGGTCCGTGTTTAAAGTATATGAACTATAACGTTTATGGAAATACAGGGGCATAGCTACCGCCATATCTGCGGTATCAACGATACAGGGCCCCAGGGCTACAGGGACCCCAAACGTGTCTTCACTATTTGAAATCAATAATCCTGTATTTAAAGCTCTACAGCATAAAAATAATGACTTACAGTAAGCTAACATTTTATTAAGTAGTCTTTTAAATAGAATAAGACAAATAAAAAATCAAAATTCATTCAGTGCTTTGCCAAATGGGTCCAGAGTTTAAGCTAACGAGTAAGGGATAACAACTGTTGTTAAAAATATAAGGCGAAAGATACAAATATTTTTAAATGTGTTATAACAAGATGAAACAATTTTAGGTCCTAATGGTAATGGGCCACCAAGATCGTGCGATCTTTCACCCTTGGATTATTTTCTGTGGAGCTACCTTAAACCTCAGGTCTAGATGAATAGGCCACGAACGATTCGTGACCTCAGGCAGAACATCACACGCACTATTACAAATATACCGGGTGATATGATTGAAAAGGTAAACAGAAATTGGGCCATAAAATCAATTAAATTAAACAAAAAAGAGAAGTACATTTAAACAATATTATTTTTAAAACTTAATGCTATATGATTCTTTTTCAATTAATTATTTCCATTTTTCTTGTAGTTATTATTTTGTGTCATTTTAAAGTTCTTACGCTCTTATTAGTAAACCCTTTATTAGAAATTGTGATACTTTCCTTACTATCCTTTAAATTTTTAGACATAACTATAATTGGAACAAACAAAATCGTAAAATGATGAATAAAATCAACAAGTTTATAAAATATTTACGATATATTCGGAATTTTGCAGGTACTGTGATGTAAACAAGAAAATATATTATGAGACACCCTTTATTACTCATCAGTATGTTGATTTACTGTTTATAGCAGTCCAATAAAGGGAAATAATAACAATTTTATAATACATTATTTTTATTTTATAGATCCTAATATAAAGATTTTATACGTAGGGTGTTCAGTAAGTTTTGAGATACTTTGTAAAAGGAAAGTAACATTTATGTTTTTTGTTTGTACATGTCATGACATGTCGTAGTCCTACATAGTTATTAGTAAACTATCAGTTTTGCGCCAGTTCGTGTCCAGCGATTTTAGCGCAATGGCGGCGTGGACGACTATCGAGTGCCGTGCAATTTTGAAATACAACTTTTCACGTAGGTTATCTCAAGAACAGTGTTTAGAAGAAATAAAGCCTATACTTGGTGATGCCTGTCCATCTCGTGCGACCATATACAGATGGTACAAACAATTTCAGCGGGGCTCGTTTTCGCTTGAAGACGCTTCACGCTCAGGTCGACCGTGTGAAGTAGTTACCCCAGAAAACATATCTGCCGTCCAAAAAGCTATAGAAACAAACCGACGAATTACCTATCGACAGTTAGAAGAGACATTGAACATTAGTTTAGCAACATTTTACACGATCATACATGAGCACTTGGGTTTTAGAAAAATTTGTATTCTTTGGGTTCCACACAAGTTAACTCCCGAGCAGCAGACACAAAGAGTGAATTGGTGTAAAAAAATGATGTCCAAATTCCAGGAAGGTAAATCTAAAGATATAGTGTCGATTGTCATGGGAAATGAAACTTATCTTTATTATTACGATGTCCCAACTAAACAACAGAGTAAGATATGGGTTCTCGAAGGTGAAGAAACTCCGACCAAAGTTCGCAAATCAAGACCTGTAAAAATAATAATGATAGTTGTTTTCTTTGGTTCGAGAAGAATAATTAAACGTGTTGTTCTCTGAGAACAGAAGACCGTAAATGCTCTCTGGTACACTCCAGTATGCCTTTCAAAACTTATAGAAAAGTTAAGAGTGATTCGCCCAAACTCGCAACTAGCTAGCTGGTACCTTCATTATGACAATGCCCCACCTCATCGAGCTGAACTTACCAGTCAATTTTTGACAGATGCAGGCTTGAGACTTTTGAAACATCCGCCCTATAGCCCCGACTTGGTGCCGTGTGACTTTGGGTTGTTTCCTTTTGTCAAGAGCCAACTGAAAGGACAAAAGTTTAAAACTGAAGACGCGCTACTGGAGGCCTGGGATAAAATATGCGCTGAAATTTCAAATGAAAAGTGGAAAGCTATTTTCAGTGACTGGTTTGTTAAAATGGAAAAGTGTATTCAATGTGGTGGAAATTATTTTGAAAAAATCTAATAAATGTACGTATATCTTAAAACTTTCGGAACACCCTACGTATATTGCGTTTTGATTTTTTTTTTGTAGTTTTACAAATAATATTATACTATGTAGTAAAAGTATTTTCCGTTAAATCTTATTGTTTTTTAAATGCAGTAAATCTGTTTTTTAACATAAAATACAGTGTGTCCAAGATAAGGATCCTAAGCATGGGAATCTCAGTACTAGTTGAAGATACATGTTAAATTAGGAAAAAGTTGTGTTTTTTAAAGCTTATTTACATGCTATTTAAAAACTTGAAACATTTTAATAGCCGGTTGAGATATTTGGCAAAAACGGAAATTTGACTATATTGATTTTATTTTTTCTGACTTTATTTGAAGAGATATGAAAAAACTAATAACACTTTTTATTGGCACTTTTTAGTAACTACATGACGAAATTTTTAGATTTTATATCCGACGTTTCGTTTTCAAGAAACCATTATCAACTTTATTTTTTTATATGGCTCGAAAAAAGTACACCATGTATCTGATCGCATTTTTTATTACAAATTTAATGATGTTTCACATGCCCTATTTTTAATTTAAGTTAAAAGGAAATGTGTTTTTAAGTAGGCCTAAACAAATGCTTTGACGTTAATACCTGTTACCGGGTCTGTAACATAATTTAATGTCATGTTAAAATAGTATTACCCTGTTTGTCAAGTTGTTGTATTTGAAGCAATTGTTTTTATTGCTACTGTTGTCTTTATTATTGTTTATTGGCTAATATCTCTTGTATTATTATTGTCGAATAT